>CM076577.1:200601135-200707379 GCA_034641835.2 Pinus albicaulis | reverse complement strand
TCCTTCTAACCCATGCAAAGGTTTTGTTTGTTTTGGCTTGACTAGTGTTGAACCCTAGAATTTCCCTTTTCTTTACAAATTTCTCATCTCATTTCACCTCTTTCATCAATTCATAAGCCCCAATCAATGAAGAATGTTTAGGATTGTCCCAAGGATACATGTAATTGATTAACATATTGTATTTTCATGGTTTTTCTATTTTAATAATTTTGTGTAGAATAGCTACAGAATGCAGACGTTCCGCAGCTGACTGGTTGTTCTGTATCTACTTTTGTGGTTGAATATGTTACAGGTGTCCATTGAAGGAAAGGTCCACATGGGTAGTTTCAGAATCCTTACTACGTGGATTTCTTCCTATCCACAAGGACCAAATTGACAAATAAAGAGGCCTAATCCGATGGTCAAAGATCAAATTTAAGAGACTGTTTCACACAGCAATTAGGACTCTTGATTTGCTCCACAGCAAATCACGAGTCCTAAGGGTACCAGTTTGATTGTAATTCGAAGATACACTTGTAGCTATATTTATTCATAGTTAGTTATGCAATTTCCTTATAAATAAAGGTTCTGTAGAACCGAGAGAAAAGAAGTTATTATAGCATAAGGAATTACAGTGTGGTACTCTGTTTTATAAAAACTCTGTTTTAATAAAGGATAAAAGTTCTTTGATGTTGCTTTGATCACATTTTCAAGGAGCTAAGGGATTCACCAACTTGGTAGTAGAGGGCCCCTGTTTCCTAAGGAGGTTTTTTTTATGCTTTCTAGCTAGATTTGCTTTAATTTATGTTTAGTATTTCTTTATGCTCATGCTTAAGTTTATTGCTTTCATAACTTGCCAATTGCTGTGTCCAACTAAGTAAAAACCATTTGTCTATTTTACCAAATCCTTTTCAATGCTTAATGACTTATAGGTTCAGTGATGGTTTAGATTTCATTTTTTGTCATTACTTTCATAGTTTTCAATTGTTGTATTCAACCAAGTAAAAGCCATTTTTCCTATTTTTAACAAATCTTATACTGAAATGGTTAATGACTTATAGGTACGTTGATTGTTTAATATTTCATTCTTTCTGTCATTTTCTTACTAAAATTAAGAGAATAATTGATTTGTCCAAGAGCCATACCAAGGAGTTAAAGCTTCAGGATTGTATAAGACTCGATAAGTTGGTTATTCATTTAATTAGTTGTAGTTAGAAGATCCTCATCCCATTGCAACTAACAATCTCTTTAAAGGTCATTCTAATAGAAACTGATCTGAATATGATTTGCAAGAATGGCTAAATGATTAGATTCAATGAAATGTTTGAGTTATCAATTCCATTTCCTGTTTTCATTTCTTAGATCTCAATTGAGTTATAGATCCATGGATTAGGTTTGCTTATTGAAGTACTTGCTTTATCTTTTTTTGTTTAGAACTAGGCCTTAAAACTTGTCAATAAACTTTAGTTTCTTTCATAGAAATTAACTTAGTTTTATAACACTTCCTTTTCTTCCTTTTTAATTATATTTACTTTCACTTTTTAGCCTAGCATAGCATACTAAGGACTAAACCACAAACCCCCCAAAATAATAAGAAAAGCATCAAAACAAAGAAGTAAGAGAAAGGACACTTAGGCACATATAGTGCACTAGACTTCATCAAAGTTACAAGCCCTGGTTGATAATTAATGGAAGCAATTTAGGACACTAAATTGAATAAACATTTTGGTGCCATTTCTGGGGAAGTGTAACTAGGTAACCTTATTTCTTACATCCCAAAAAAAATGATATTCGTACAGAAAGGACTCTAGGGGTAGATTTGTAAGAGGCAGAAGCTTAATCCCTACGACACCACTCACTCAACCTAGGCTAAGAAGTAGTACACCTCGCTCTCAAACTCATATCCCATACTATACTGGTCATAGGATTCCTGAAGTTTTAAAATCAGATATCCAGTTAGGAGGGTCTCCCACTTCATCTACTGAGGAAATCTTGGAAGAAGAAGATCCTAGAACTCCAATAGAGGGAATAACCTTCTTCACTTCTACAAAGGAATATATTCCAGTAGAAGAACTATAAATCCCTAGTGAAGAAGAAGAGGAAGAACCTTTCTTCAACATACCATTGATAGAAGAACCAGAAGAACAATTATTTCTCTAGGCTGAACCTTATATCAGTTCTGAAGAATCTATCATGGCAGGAAGAGGAGAAGGAGGGGAAGGAGAAGGATAAATCCTTAATGGAGAAAACTTGCTATTTGGAGGAGGTAAAGGTAGAGGAGGAGATAGAGGAAGAGGTAGGGGATATGAAGAAGGAGGTAGAGGTAGAAGGGGAGTTGAAATTTCCTTTGGATTCCCCATAGTAGATGAAGAAACAAATGCTACCATGAAAAGTATCTCACCTTCTGTTCTTCCAAACTTTCATAGATTGAAAAGTGAATACCCTGAGACATTTTTATTTGAATTTGAAGTTTTGTGCAGAACTTATGACTATCTACAAGATGCTCAAAAACTCAAATTTTTTCCTCCAACATTGAAAGGAGCAGCCCTAAAATGGTTCATGAGTCTAATCACTAGTTCTACTGGGTCATGGAATGATATGAGGAGAGAATTTCTAGAAAGGTATTTGGACTATTGTATACCTGTTAACCATAAAGAAGAAGTGTTTAAAATAATGCAAAAGGAGGATGAAAATTTGGAAGATTTACTTGAAAGATTCAACTACAACATCAAGAGAGAAAAAATGCAAAATCTAGACCAAGACACTCTAAAAGCTCGTTTGTTGAAAACAATTAGAGATGAATGGATAGATATACTTAACATGATGGGGAAGGGAGACATATCTCAACTTCCATTAGCTGATATTGGAGAACTTTGTATTAATCTCTCAAGAGGAAAATCAAAGATTTTGAAAGGACCAAGAGACCCTGCTCTTGCTAGGGTAAACAAATCTGTAGCTGGAACAATAAGTAGGGAATAAATTGGAAACATGCTTGATGAGTTCAAAACTGACATTCTAGGGAGTCTTAGTGAGCAAATAAACACCCTTAAGCTACAAAACAAGCAGAAATCTGAAACTAATGCCTTAGCAATCTTCTGTCCCAAATGTAGAAAGAAGCATGCCATAAGAGAATGTCCTCTTGATGCAAAAGTAATAGAGACTTGTGTGATTTGTTCAAAAAACCATGAGACCAAGAATTGTCCTTAAATTCTTGGTCTTAAGGCTGTCTTTCAAGAGGAAACAACTACAAATCCATAGAATCTCTTTGTTTTGTCTCTAGAAGACCTTGGTAGGGGCCTCAAACTCAAGGGTTTAATAACAAAATGTATAATCAGCCCCACCAAATTGGAATTCTTGGCAGCAACCTTGGCCTCAATCTCAAAATCAATCTCAATCTTGGGCTCAAGGGATGTAAAATCCCTATGGAAAGTTCTCTCAGTATTATTAGTATCCACCATCTTATCCATCATATCCGTCTTATACAAATTATCCTCCCCAAAAAAATCCACACCCTCAATCTCAAAATCAAAATCCACCACTTTCACTACCATTCCCTCAAAAACAAAATCAATTACCTGCCCAACCAATACCAAACCCCAACAATAAAAATCCCCAGAATACCTATATGATAGAAGGTCAACAATTTCCAACTTATTTAGATACTCCTCTAGATCTTAATGATGTCCAAATTAGATCTAGAAGGATACTTGAAAAGAAGAAACCTTCTGTAGTAATACAAGAACAGGACAATTCTGAGGAAGATTATCTACAAGTTAATAAAAATTTTGAGGAAAGCATATCTCTTCAAAACCAAAACATTGAAAAAAAAAAATAGAAAGAACCAATGAGTTCAACTCCTATGTTAGAGCAACCATCAACATCTACTTCTACACCTCCTTTTTCTTAAAGATTACAAATTGATAAGGGTGTATAAAATCATATTATGTTGCCTAACTATGATTTCCTAGATGAATTGAGAAATGTTTGCATTAAAATTCCATTATTAGAAGCCATCAAGGAAATCCCAATCTTAGCTAAAACAATAAAGGAGTTGAGTATGAAGAAACCAGGAAGAAAAATAAGGGAAATAAAGAAAATTCAACTAGTAGGACAAATAGCTGACATAATGATGGGAAAGATTTCCATTCAAAAATATCTAGATCCCGGAAGTCCAGTTGTCAAAACTCATATCAATGGAATTGAAATCCCAAACACATTAATTGATTTAGGAGCAACAATAAACATCATGAGTAAGGAAACCATGGAACAACTTAAGCTTCCTAATCTTCTTTATACACCCACATTACTATAGTTAGCAGATAGGTTTGTAATCAAACCAGATGGTGTATTAGAGATATTTTAGTATCCTTATATTCTTGGGAGTATCCTGTGGACTTTATGATTTTAACTCATAAAAATTATCTATGAGGACATCCTCTTATACTAGGAAGACCTTGGTTAGCTACAGATGATGCTTTCATCAGCTGTAGATCTGGTGATATGTACATCTCTGATGGTAGGTCAACCAAGAAATTCACTTTGTATCCTCCAGCAAGAACAATCACAAAAATAGATGACAAACAATGGATTGATGATGAAGAAGATATACAACCTCTCTTCACTATTTCAAACATTAGTGAAGGTAGTCAAATCTTAAATGTTCTAGAAAATCATGAATCTTCTTCAGAATATGGACATGAACAATTCCAAGAAGAATCTAATATTGAATTTTTTTCATCTAGGCAGATGTCTCTTTATTCTATGGAAGAATTTGGCAGCTCTACAATTAAAATATTTCCAGGAAAAACCTTGAACATAAACAAAAACCTAGAAAAATTACAACAAGAGGAGCTATTCAAAACATTACAAAAACATTCATCTGCATATGCATGGGAATATACTGACATGAAAGGGATTAGTCCTAAGACTTGCACTCATCACATCTACATAGAGGAAAATTGTAAACCTATCAAACAATCTCAGAGAAGGATGAATCCAAATCTTAAAGAGATTGTCAAAGAAGAGTTGCAAAAATTGCTGAATGTCAACTTTATCTATCCCATTTCAGATAGTCAGTGGGTTTATCCTTTGGTGATTGTACCCAAGAAAAATGGAAAATGGAGGGTATGCATTGCTTATCGAGAATTGAATAAATCTACTCTTAAAGATCATTTTCCTTTACATTTTATAGATCAAGTGTTAGATACTTTGGCAGGCAAAAAGTATTTCTCATTTCTGTATGGTTTCAGTGGTTATAATAAAATACAAGATGAACCTGAAGATCAAGATAAAACCACATTCACTTGTCCTTGGGGAACTTATTCCTACTGAGTACTACCTTTTGGATTATGCAATGCACTTGCAACATTCCAAAGGGCAGTACTAGGAATCTTTTCTGATCTAATACATGATTGTGTAGAAGTATACATGGATGAATTTACAGTTTATGGTAATTCATTTGAAGAAGCTTTATAAAACTTGGAAAAGGTTCTAAAAAGGTGTAAAGAAGTAAACCTTTCACTAAGTCATGAGAAATGTTTCATGATGTTTACTGAAGGAATTTTTTTAGGACATCACATCTCAGGAGATGGAATTAGAGTAGATGAGTCAAAAGTTGAAGTCATCTCCAGACTATTAGTTCCAAGTTGTTAGAAAGATGTTAGATGTTTTCTAGGATTTACAGGGTACTATAGAAGGTTTATAGAAAACATCACCACGATAGCATCTCCACTCTTCAAATTACTCACCAAAGATTGTGAATTCAAATGGAATTCTGACTGCCAATTAGAATTTGAAACCCTGAAAGAAAAAATCTCTGAAGCACCCATATTAAGAGGTCCTTACTGGAAATGACCTTTTCATATATCAACATATGCTTCAGACACAACTCTAGGAGCTGTGTGAGGACAAAAAGACCTGATCCCTTATGCCATCTATTATACAAGTGAAAATTTTACTCCTCTAGAGTTGAATTATACTGTAACTGAAAAATAATTCTTAGCTGTTGTTCATGCTATCAATAAATTCAGACATTACATAACAGGCTATGAAACCTTTATTCACATAGATCACTCTGCAATTAGGTATTTAATGAATAAATCTGTCACTAATAGCAGAGTTATAAGATGGTTGTTGCTCCTACAAGAATTTAAAATCACTATACTAGATAGGCCTAGAAAACAAAATACAGTTGTTGATTTCCTATCTAGAATTCAAAATATCAAAGACAACAATCCAGTTGAAGATAAATTTCCTGATGAATATCTCTTTGGAATAACTACTAAAACTCCTTGGTTTGCAGATATTGCCAATTACTTAGTTTAAGGGAAATTTCCTTCAAATATGAATGCTAGAGAGAAAAGAAGAATCATCTAAACAAGTGAAATTTGTTTATGGATTACTAATGAATTGTATAAGACAAGTCTAGAACTTATTATCAGAAGATGTGTTTGAGAAGACGAGATGCCTGAAATTCTTAAGGCATGTCATGATGAACCTTGTGGTGGAAATTTTGCTGATAAGAAGAAAAATTATAAAATCCTTCATTTAGGATATTATTGGCCATCCATCTTCAAAGATGCTAAAGAATATGTCAAAAAGTGTGACAGTTGTCAAAGGGTAGGGAAACCTGCTCCTTCAAATGAAATGCCATTACAACCTCAGGTACATATTGAACCTTTTGAAAAATGGGCTTTGGATTTTGTTGGACCTATCAATCCTCCATCCAAACAAAAGAAGTATATCCTAGTATGCACTGATTATGTCACTAAATGGGTAGAAGCTAAGGCATTACCTTTTGCTAATGAATCATCTATAGTCAATTTTCTTTTTGAGGATATTTTTACTCGTTTTGGTGTTCCAAGAGAAATTGTCACAGATCAAGGAGCTCAATTTACATCAAATATGGTACAGAAGATGGTAGAAAATTACAAAATCAAGCATAGGAAGTCTACCCCTTACCATCCACAAGAAAATGGTCAAGTTGAATCTACCAACAAGGTGATTGAAGGAATTCTCACAAAGATTGTTCATCTACATAGAAGAGATTGGGAAAAAAGGCTTCCTGAAGCCTTATGGGCCTACAGAACTACATGGAGGAACACAACAGGACATACTCCTTATGAACTTGTTTATGGGAAACAAGTCCTTTTCCCCATATAATTCCAGATCAAAACCTTCAAGATGGCAATCCAACTGGGACTTGATTTGACAGAAGCACAAAAGCATAGACTGGAGAAAATTAATGAATTAGATGAAATAAGACAAGATGCAGTCCAAAGAACTAGCATTGTCCAGCAGCAAAGGAATAAATGGCATGACAAGTATATCAAAGAGAAGAAGTTTTAAGAACGGGACTGGGCACTCTTGTCTGACTCAAAATTCAAGGATTTTCAAGCGAAATTTCAAAGTCATTGGCTTGGGCCATATGAGATTGAGAAAGTCTTTGAAAATGGAGCAGTGAAGATCAAAACAATAGATGAAGAAAAGGTATCATTTCTTGTAAATGGTCATAGGCTGAAAGTATATCGTAAGCCAATTTCAAGAGAAGAGTTTGTTAGAAAATTTCAGGACAACATTGATATGGAGTTAGTGAAGAAGAATTCTTCTTCTTCACTAACTTAGCTTTTATTTTTCCATTATCTATATATATATATATATATATATATATATAATAAAATAAATAAATAAATAAAGTATAAGTATGAAAACCAATCAATGATTGGCATACTTATGCAGAAAGTACAGGGTGAGAGTCATAACTCTCTAACATCCTATACTTTCGTTTTTTTTCTTTTTTGTAAAATAAGTGTTCATGTTTGCAAAATACAAATTGCAAAATTCATTTCATTTCACTCCATAATTCAACTCATTCCATTTCCATTCTGTTTCACTTTCATTTCATCATAATATTTTTCACTCCATATTCATATTCCATCTCACTCCACATTCACATTCCATATCCATACTTCATACTTCTTTTTGAAAGATCGCATTCTGCAGCCAAATCATATTCTATAGCCAAGTAAATTCTGTAGCGATTCATTCTATAGTTGATTCTGCTCTGCAGCTAATTTGATCCTGCAACCTACTCCAACAAATAAGGATAAAATGATTACAAAGAGGAACTATGGGACTCTATTCTAAATATCACCATCCCACAAAAAGGAGGACCTAAGGAACAAACACAACATACAACAAGATCAAGGTCTGAGGTAAATTGTGTAAAATTATTTTAATAGAAAAAAGTTAAAACATGAAATAGATACAATGTGTATAATCATAATGTTCCCTAAACAACCTATCATTCAAATTGATTAACATATCTTGGCCATATCCCTGATCCAAAATTCTGTAACGGTCCCCATTAAAACCTTGATTAATGACTAACGGTCATAATCACAAATGTAATCTACTAGTCCACGTCTCCTTAAGATCGTATAATTCACTTATTTCATCACAAGTTCATCATAAATTCTCCATCAGATCCGTAGCCACTTAATTACCTCCATCCATTCACCTCCATTACACTTTGCAGCCAATCCATCTCTAGGTACAGAGAGGTAATTCTAAGGTTAAGTGTCATTCTGTAGCTAATCTATCTCCAAACACAAAGAGACAATTTTAAAGGGAAATCATCAGACTTTGCAGCCAATTTATCTTTAAGCATAGGAAAGTAAATCTGAAGGGGAAGATACTCTGCACACGTGAAGAATGGGTCTAATTGTTAGAACAGATCCAGTAGGAGTCAAGTATCTGGAGGGATATCCACAAGTCAGGGAGCTACTATAGTAAGTAGGATGGTTGAATTTTATAGAAAAATTTGATGGCTTCCATCAGGAGATTACAAGACCATTTGCTAGATCTTTTGATGGAGCAGAAGTAGATATTGGAGACATCAAATTCATAATAACAGAATCATTTTTGGCTAAGGCAACAGGACTCCCAAGGCAAGGAGAATGGTGGTTCAAGAACAAGGAATTTCATAATGAGTCTTGGAAGGAGATACTGAAAAATCCAGGTATGGATGTTTTAATCTTTAGAAAAGGAATTCTAAGCACTGATTTGAAAAATAAGTGGAGAAACATGCTGCTAATTTTGTAAAAATTTATAACATGTGAAGGGAGGTTTGGGACTATGTTTGTTTACCATATCAGGCTATTAATGAATTTCCTAGAAGAGGGTGAGATAAATCTACCTTTATTTTTACTCGATAATTTAAAGAGACTGGATTCCAATGTTCAAAAGAGAGTTCAATTTTTAGAAACCACTCTATATCATCATGGTCTAGTAAAAATACTAATTGAATTCTATCTTAGGAGCATAGGGGACAGTTGGGAAGGATTTCTTGTAAGAAATCATTTTCAAGAGCAGGAAGAGTCACCACCTAAAGAAGAGAATGTTAGGAAGAGCAAAAGAAGAAAAACTGACATGGTTATTGAAAATAAACTTGACACTCCACTACAGGAGGAATATGAAGAACTAATTTCTGAAAAGTTAATAGAGATTAGAAAACAGATTAGGGCCAAAAGAAAGGAAAAGAGAACAAGTGAGTATACTGATGAAGAAGATGAGAATCCACCAAAGTTAAGAAGAAGTTCTAGACTCAGAGGAATGATGAAAAAGACATTGATAAAGGAGGTGGGAATTATAAATATAGAGGATGAAGAAACCCCAGTTCAAACACTAGTAAACAAATCTCCTACATTAAGTCCTCAAAACTTTCCTCTACATCATTTTGAAGAAGGACCTAGTAGCAGAACTCCTGATATAGACCCAGTCCAGCAACAAATCTATGATTATGTGGAATCCTTGGAAATAAATGCCTCAAAGAGTCAAGACAAACCTATCAGTTCACAAAAACCTCCAATAGAAACCCTCAAGCAAGATAAGTATGAATTGGAGATACTGAATAGGCACATTAAGAATGAAAATGAGATTTTGAGAGAACAAGTTAAGTTGAAAATTGCTATGAATGATAATTTCACTCTACAACTAGGGACACTGCACAAAGAGAACATGAAACTGAAGAAGAGGAACAAGAAGTTGAATAGAGCCCTCATAAACCTCAGGTTTAAATTACTCATGAAAAAGCCAAGGATGACACTAACTTCCAAAAGAAACAAAAGAATAAGGCTGGATGTTTTGGCTGAAGTATCAGAGCACATGCAATAAGGAAGAAGAACTTGAAATTTTGGTAAATTGCATGAGGACATGCAATAGTTTTGCAGTGGGGGTATTTTGAACCCTAGAATTTCCCTTTTCTTTACAAATTTCTCATCTCATTTCACCTCTCTTTCATCAATTCATAAGCCCCAACCAATGAAGAATGTTTAGGATTGTCCCAAGGATACATGCAATTGATTAAGATATTGTATTTTCATGGTTTTTTCTATTTTAATAATTTTGTGCAGAATAGCTATAGAATCAGATGTTCCACAGCTGACTGGCTGTTCCGTAGCCACTTTTGTGGTTGAATATGTTACAGGTGTCCATTGAAGGAAAGGTCCACATGGGTAGTTTTAGAATCCTTCCTACGTGGATTTCTTCCTATCCACAAGGACCAGATCGACAAATAAAGAGGCCTAATCCGATGGTCAAAGATCAAAGTTAAGAGACCGTTTCACACAGCAATTAGGACTCTTGATTTGCTCCGCAGCAAATCATGAGTGCTAAGAGTCCCAGTTTGATTGTAATTCGAAGATACACCTGTAGCTATCTTTATTCATAGTTAGTTATGCAATTTCCTTATAAATAAAGGTTATGTAGAACCTAGAGAAAAGAATTTATTATAACATAAGTGTAGAATTATAGTGTGATACTCTGTTTTATAAAAAATCTGTTTTAATAAAGGAGATCAGTTCTTTTATGTTGTTTTGATCACATTTTTAAGGAGCTAAGGGATTCACCAACTTGGTAGTAGAGGCCCCCTGCTGCCCAAGGAGGTTTTTTTTATGCTTTCTAGCTAGATTTGCTTCAATTTCTATTTAGTATTTCTTTCTGCTCATGCTTAAGTTTATTGCTTTCATAAATTGCCAATTACTGTGTCCAACTAAGTAAAAACCATTTGTCTATTTTACCAAATCTTTACACATAATGGTTAATGACTTATAGGTACAGTAATTGTTTAATATTTCAATATTTCTATCATTTGCTTACTAAAATTAAGAGAATAATTTATTTTTCCAAGAGCCATACCAAGGAGTGAAGGCTTCAGGATTGGATGAGACTTGATAAGTTGGTTATTCACTTAATTATTTGTAGTTAGAAGATCCTCATCCCATTGCAACTAACAATCTCATTAAAGGTCATTCTGATAGAAACTGATCAGAATATGATTTGCAAGAATGGCTAAATGATTAGATTCAGTGCAATGTTTGAGTTATCAATTGCATTTCCTGTTTTCATTTCTTAGATCTCAATTGAGTTATAGATCCATGGATTAGGTTTACTTATTGAAGTACTTGCTTTATCTTTTTTTGTTTAGAACTAGGCCTTAAAACTTGTCAATAAACTTTGGTTTCTTTCATAGAGATTAACTTAGTTTTATAACACTTCATTTTCTTCCTTTTTAATTAGATTTACTTTCAATTTTTAGCCTAGGATAGCATACTAAGGACTAAACCACAAAACCCCCAAAATAATAAGAAAAACATAAAAACAACGAAGTAAGAGAAAGGACACTTAGGCACATATAGTGTACTACACTTCATCAAAGTTACAAGCCCTGGTTGATAATTAATGGAAGCAATTTAGGACACTAAATTGACTAAACAACTAGCTCCACCAAAGGTGTTTCAAAATGTTTTTCATTAAACCTTTCCACTACTCTCCTAGTGAACCTTGCATAAGTAGATGTATTTACATTTCTTAATGAGAAGCATTCAAATAATCACCAAGCATAAGCCTTTCCTTCAAGATGTAGTGCTGCTATTCTAATGGCTTCATCTTCTGAGACTTGGTGTTGCTACAAATAAGTATTAAGCTCCTCCACCCAAGCCCTAACTGAGCATTTAGGTGACCCATCAAAAGTAGATAGGAAGAATCTACCCTCATCATGCTGCTTGCACCTTGTGCTTCTATCATGGTTGCTAAGTCTTTGATCCTCCTTGATATCGAAAAACCATTGGAATTTTTAGTGATCTTTGAACCTCTTAGATTGAGATTCATACTCTTGCAAGTAATCACCAAGAGTCTCCTTCTTTGCCACATCTCCTTCCTCCATCTCACTTGCTATGAACATAGGACTGGTAGAGTGTTGTAAATATGATGGTGTAGCTGAATGCTCACACCCATAATATGAGGACTGAAGCTTTCCTCATGTAAAAATATTGTTGAGGGATCTCGATGTCTTTCCCTCCTCATCTCTTTGATGTCTTTGCTGATACACTGTAGAGTTTGAAGAAGTTTTGAGAACTCCTTCCCTCCCAATAATAAGGGTTTGTCTTGATATCTTTTGTAGATATTCTCCTTCCTATGAGAAGCCTCCTTAGATGACATAATGGCTGAAGTACATAGGTTGAGCTAAGATCAGAGCTCTGATACCACTGTAATATTCCCAAATGGGGATAATCAACAATATAGGCACCAAAAACACATTTTTCAGAAAATTATATTATAACAGTCAATAACAGCCTATGGATCCATTATTTTATACTTAATATCAACCAAATATGCAATGAGATCATAAACAAATCATCATAGCTTAGTTAAACATGCCTCCCAAGCCAAAAACAACCCAAAAACACTGCAACCCCATGACTACTGCAACATAGAAATTACCAAACCAAGTGACAGCATAGTTTAGTGAGGGTTTATACTAAAAAAATAGAGAGACAAATGGATCTGCTGATATATTACTCAAGGGAGCTAAAAAACTGAGATCTAGTCTCTTTTATACAATTCCAAGATAACCCAACAAGGGTTTCTTCATAGACATGAGATACAAAAAGTATATACTGCAGATCTGTGGCTGAATCACACTATTTGACTAAAGCTCTGCATAAATATGGCTGAGAAAACAAAGAAATGGCTATAGCTCCTCCTTACTAGCCTTCCAAGTGAAAGGCTGATCCTTTCACTAGGAAACTAGCTCACACTTAGGGGTTTTGACCCTTCCACTGCAACACCGTGAAAAGTAACACAGTTCCTCCAAGAGACTGCACTGTGGCTATAGGTGACTACTTGGCCCAATGCCAGATGGTGGAAATGAAGCCTAGAATCCCCCTCTCATATTTCTTCAACAAGTCTTCCAAGAAAAAGTGGGGAATTCTGACATGAGAATACCCTTGTACTAAACAGTATAGCAAACCCAGCTAAACAGCTAAAGCATGCAATAAGTCATAAGACTCAACCATAAACAATATTATGAATGCCCCCATATGGCTGCCATACCCTCCATTATATACTTGATGAGCTTCCTCACCATGGGTCCCACCCATTTATGAGGTTACTTCCAGGCAAAGACTCCTCCTCCAAAACTACATTGTCTCCACTCTCTCATTTAAAACGTTGTTTGATTTGGTCAACTTGGACTAAGTTTCCATGCATTTTCTCCTTTTACACCCAAGGTGGCTTTATTTTGAATATATAAACTGATCCACATTCACAATGGGCTGTCTCTATTGACAATTCATTCCCTCCATACCCGTGATGTTGACTTGGTCAAACATGACTTTGTCCACACGAATTAGCCCCTGTTCACACATGAGGGTGATTTATCCAACTATGAATATGATCCCTTTTCACATTAAGAGGGATTTTATGCCTACTAAAGAGATTTATGGGCCTCCTTACCCATTTATTCATCTTACTAAATGTCAAGAGAAAAATAATATTCCAATTAGTTGCATGCTAATTTAGGAATATTACAGATTTTGACTGCTGAAAATTATTTTACTCTTAAAAATTTGTTTACTATGTAGTAAAAACAACAACTTTGTTTTTCATCTTTTCTTACTGCAAACTAACTTTTACGACAAGTCTGTTAGCTTCTCATAGAATCCTGCCTCTCGTAATTTGATCTTCATGAGTTTCCTGAAGTTCTCATCAGCTTCAGTGTACTTTGCAAAGGTTGGCTTGAACACAAAAAGGTGCTTTACTTCATGTTGTAAATAAAACAGATTTTCAAATTATGCTTTTGTGCAAAACTTTACCTATTGGAATCCCTTGCCAATCTGATTTGTTCACTTGTTCTTTGGAAAATTCCCTTATCTTTTTATTATAATATTCTTGTTTCATCAATTTATCATTGATTACTAGAAGATTTGGAAGGCCCTTTTTCCTCAAAGTGTCAAATTTCACTATGAATCTTGTGATGGCTCTATCCATATTTTGGCACTTTCCTTCTAATAGTTTCATCAAATTTTTCTTGGAAATTACTTTTCTTACCTCAAGAATGGTTTATGTCCTATTTGTTATTCCAATTTCATCTAATTCTTTCTTGTTTTTAGAATTGAGGAACTTAATAATTTGCAATGCTTCTTAAGGTTTGGTGCCCAATTCATCTTTGGTCTTCTGTATTTCTTCTCTAGCTGCTTTGATTAAATCCTTCTGCTCATAAATCACCTGTATTGATGGCCAAGTATCATTGATTGATTCAATGATATTGGACCATAATTGATTTTTGATATGTGCCATAGCCTCTTTTAAGGTCAACTCTGTTTCTAACTTTTTGAGTTGTTCACTTAACCTTTTAGCCTTTTATTCTTCAGTCTTAGCATTAATTTGTGCTAACTTCTTGGCATCTTCAAGATTCTTAATTTGCTCCTTCAACCTGTTTATTTCATTATATTGTATGGACATGTCCTCCGTTGCCATTATTAATTTGCTAGCTTCATCTGATTTCTGGACTGCTGTAGTATAAGACTCAGTGGCAGAAGTGGTAGAAGAAGTTACTGGCACTATTGTTGCTAATGGAATTTTTTGAGCTATTTCTTCTGCCAAAGTGGATGGCACTTCTATTGTTACCATAGGAATTACAGTAGGAGGGACATTTTGTGTCTTGGCAGCTTATTTTTCTTGGAATAATTTATCCATTTCTATTTCCGTCTCCTTAATTTGTATTGTCATCTGTAATATGAGATTCATCATCTCATCCTTTTGATTTGTTTCCTATACAATCTCCTTGGCCTGTGGATGTTCTGTAGGAGGTAATTTCAATTGTTTTCTAAGTGATGCAATATCATCATTTTTCTTTTTAATTAGCTCCTCTACAACTTTTACATTAGAAGGGTCATAACCCACTTCAATCACTAACTCCTCTAAAGATTTGATTTTGGTGTCTTTAGCATATGATGAAGCTTTTTCAAACTTGAGCTGATCTTTCACATTTGTCAAAGCATTCGGGAGTTTTTGAACACTCATTGCTTTTGTAGTCATTTTAGAATATATAATTTCTGAACTTTTCTTGTGGAATTCAATATGGTCCAAGGGATGAATGTCTTGGACTGGTACTTCAAAATCAACCTTTTTGCAATCAACTGCTATTTTGGGAGTTGGAATTGTAGGTTGAAGTACTGTCATCAATAATTTCTTATCTTTATAATCAAAGGCTGAAAGTAGCTTGTGTTTGTATGCTTGGAGTCTGTTTAAAATATTGAGAATAAATTTCATTCTTAATTTCCTCATTCTTAGACTTGATCTCTTTATACCTTTCCTTAACATCCATACCTTTGTCCTCTGGCTGTTTTGATGATGAAACTTCCACACTCTGTTGTTTCTGGATATATTCTGTGTTGGAAGTAGCAGGTTTCTGTTCATTTACAATCAATGTGGGAGGCACAGTGTCTTTATATGGAATATCTGTATCTAAAATCTCCACTGTCTCTTTTGATTTATCTGCACGATCGATTTTTTCTTTCTTTCTGTGCCTGAGTTTGAACTTGGTTTCTGTGGTAGTTTCAGCAGTATATGAGCCTTCTTCCCTATTTATTTTTGTACCTCTATCTTCCTAAGTTGGAGTCTACATAATGTGACTAGTATCACTCTGTTGATCAGCTTCTACCAGTTTATTTTCTAACCATTCATATTGGTTAGAAAATTTCTCAATTTCAGTCTTCTTTTCATGAATATAGGGAGTAAATTTACACTTCACTCTCATTTTTCTTATTATACCATAAGGATCATAGTTCCAAAGAAAAATTTTGCTATATTTATACTCTGCCAACTGCTTTTCTGACTCTATACCTGCTTCTCTGTTATTGCATATAAAGGGACCTACTTGGTTCTTCAATTTAAGCTAAGTTTTCTTTTTAGCAGCCAAGAAATTTACTGAATCTGAATTCAAAATCTATCTTATATATTCTAAAGTAAACAACCTCTTTGGTAAATACTTTTGCAACTTTTAGGGAATGAGATTTGTCCCATAAAATCTAATCTCAGTGTGATTTTGGTATAAATACCAATCACTTGTCCTGTTCTTTTCTGATAACTATAAAACCCTCTTAATCTCATCACTGATTCTAGGTTGCACACTGTTTTTAAGCAGATTTACCAATGGATGAATGAAACGGTCTGTAAAATATGAATATGTAAACTCTGTTGACTCCTTTCTGATTAAGGAGGTCCAGAAAATAATAGACTGTTCATTTCCTTCTACATCCATCTTTTGAAGAGCTATAGGAAACTTGTCTAACTGAAAATAGATGAATTGGCTTACTCTCAAAAACTTCCTGTATAGTTTCGTCAATCTCATGGCT
Organism: Pinus albicaulis; assembly: GCA_034641835.2. NCBI lineage: Eukaryota > Viridiplantae > Streptophyta > Pinopsida > Pinales > Pinaceae > Pinus > Pinus albicaulis. The sequence goes on along the minus strand of CM076577.1, from coordinate 200,690,703 downwards.
GTCATTATTTAAACTCAAATTTTCATTTTCAATCATGGAAGAAGTTTCACTAACACATTCTTGACTATGTGAACACTACAAACCTACATTAGCTTTAGTTGTAATATGATTTTTCAGGAGCCAATCTATCTCAGCTCTAGACAAAGGAGAAAATTGAGTTTTATTGCAGTTAACATTGGCTTGATGATTCTCATTTTCAAGATCAGGAATAGGAATTTATCTTTCTAGGTCCTGGCCTTTTTCATCCAAGGAGGAAACTACTGATTCTTGTTGGGAGGAAAAATCATATAGGGCTTCTATGATCTCATCATCTAGACACTCTTCATCCCCATACAAATTTTCAAGAAACTTAATGAAATTATCAGAGATCTCACAACAACTATCAATCATCGACAAGGAAGAATTGAAGCTTTCATAATGTTGAAAGAAAACTGAATGAAAGTCCATTAGAGAATATAAACTAGCAGATGGTAGACTCTCATACCATGATCTTGCTTTTTCATCCAAGGTAGCCATAAACATCTTCATCAGATAATCTATAGGAAAATAAATCTTTATTCTGTGAATATGCAAATGAAATTTGACCAAATGAAAACTAACATATTCACCGTATTTACCTTTAAAATTTGAGAGTCCTGATTGCCAATCTATACGAGGAATACGGTTCAGAAAACTAGGAATATGAGATCGATTCATAGAAGCATAGCCTCAAGAAATCAAATCCATTTTGAAAATAGTAAGTTCACCAAGAATATCTTGAAACTACCGATTCTTGAAAAGTGGAATCGCCATGAAAATTTTGAACCTTTGGATTCTTCGACACCAGAGTGGCCAGATGAATGATGCACAAACTTCTTGTTCCTAATCATTTTTCATCATCAACAATCAAATCTAGACTTTGTCTTTCCTTCCCAGGGAAGATCTAATCTTTCATTCCCTGGAAACGGCACCAAAATGTTATCACTCCGACAATATCCTAAGGCTGAAGAAGGAATCCCAACAGAGGTAACCGCGGGCCAACCTTTTAACTTGGTATCTAGCCCTATCAAGTTGGAGAGGGCTCTCTCCACAAATCATAGCCTAGGAGGCTGAATGGATCAGGATTTTAGGCTAGATGTGAGTTCGGGCATTTTGATAATTGATTTTGGTTAGGCTGTTGGATGAAAGTATGGTCAAGGGAGCTAGGTCAGGGCAAATGAGATAGGTTTGCAGAGATTCACTGGGGCAAGGTAGGCATAAGTCTTAACACTTTAAGATGATTGTGATGAGATGGTTTTAAGACTGATGAGGAGCTAGGAAGAGCATGGGAGATGTATTCTTCCTAAACATAAGAAAATGGACAAATTATGATATCTTTCCCTAAACAGAGCATGAGCAAGCATGTATTTTTCCTATCAACTTGAAAGAGATCATAAAAAAGAGATGTAATGAACATGAATAAAATGCATTATAACATATGAAAATTAAGAAAAAACAATGATAAACATCATACAAAATATATCCCAAAAAATAGCTACAACTCTTCTTTATTAACTGGCCAAACTGAGTACAATAGTTCTTGATCAATGAGATAGCATCCCAACTGATTCCAATTCTTGCTAAGAGTGTTCAGAAAGGGACTAAATACACATCAATAAACATTCACTCATCCTCAGGAGTCGAATCCATGAGGTGAGGAAGAGATCCACAAAATTATGAACTGAACGCTGGAGTATAGGGAGCTCTAAGTGATTCCTCCCTAAATACATTCAAACTAATTCATTTGACTTAATGACAACTTTTACCTGATGAATCTACCCCTAGGTATCTTATCCATAACATAATTACATTTACCATCCTCAATTACATAGGTGGAAACATCAATTTCTAAGATAAAGTCAAAATTACAGTGAAATTGGTCAAGTGCGCCATTTTTTTGTAAGTGTGCCCTCGCTATGTCAAGTGTGACCTCCCTGTTCGAGATGATTTTTACTGAATTGAATGTGTCTAAATCACACTAAAATGACTTGTTGAAAATATCTTCAAGTCTACTTTCTGAATATGTCTCCAGTTTTCAAAATGAAGGTGATTTGATATCTCAAAACTTCATTCTCCCAATACTGCTCTGGGCAAAGCGCCTAAGCAAAAATAGGGGTAGAAACATGATTTTTAGGGTGTGTTTTTTTCCATTTTCACTGACGAATTTGTCTCAAAAACCTTAGAAAATTGACAGGGTGCATTTTTTCATCATTCTGAATCCAATGGTGGTATTTTTTTTCCATTGCATCCCTCGAAAAACTGCGCAACGCCTAGGGCACTATGTATGTGACCAATTTGTTGATATAATAATGTCCATGAACACACATAAAAAGAAATATTTTGAAAAAATGATTCAAAATGTTTCAAAATTGGTGGAGAGAGTGTTGGTGAGGTGGCTAGACTTGGAGTGAAGCCTCTGCAAGTATGTCTAACTTTCTTTTCTCCTCCAGCATGGTCAAAGCCTCAATCTTTGCATTGGCTCTTTTGACCTTGGCCATTTCAATTTTCTCCTTTTGAGCATGATGCTTGACCTTCCTCCTCAACACATCATTGTCTCTGTCAACCTTTGCCAAAATAGTCTCCAAATGTTGATTGGCTCTATCAAGCCATGGCTCCCTATTTTCCTTGATCACCATTGCAAGTTGCTCATTTAGGGTTATCTGATAAAAAATATGAGCCTCTTTTTTTCTTTCTAGAGCTAGAGATCTTTTCAGCCCTCTAGTATTAGGTCTTCCTCTTGGTGCTTTTTCATCTTGTTCATCAAGCAACCTGTTGTCATTCCTAGAGACAACCTTGAGTTGTGAAAGACCAGTTCCTAGGACATCTTATATAACAAGGAGCGTATGATATAACCTGGATGGTTATTCAGAAAAAGGCTCTCATGCTATCATGTGTAAACAAAAAGGTTTAATTGACATGGAACCAAAATCCTCAAAACTTCCGCACAAAGAAAGCAATATTGCAGAGGCAAAGTGTGAATTTCTAATGAAAACGTATCATACAATTCAAAGACAAATTTTTGTAAAGAGGGTTGGATTCTAAAATACTTCACAGAGGTGGATAATCAAAAGGTGATTACTATGTATGAAAGATAGAGAGAATACTAGTTGTTACTGAGATGAGATCTAGAAACAAATATCAACATGTACTGGGCTTATAGTAACAAGAATCCATACATGACGATAACTTTAAAGATAACATTTCATCACGACTAATATAAGAGGAAATATAGTTGAAGTGAAAGATGGAACAACATATCAAGCCTGAGCCATATTTAAAGAGCTAGACAAGTTTTAGCATGAGTATCACCAATGATAAATTCATACCAAGACAAGTGAGCCACTCGCATTCCAGAACAAGATATAAGAAAAATTGATGTAAACGAAATGAACGTTTAAGCTATAACACATAAGGGAGAGTTACAGATCGTAAAGTATTAAGGCCAGAATCCCCAATAAAGATGAAACTCCTCATCACTGAGACCCAACGGGCTCTTCAACTTTATATCAAAATTTCAACAAAATGCATACAAAATTCTTTCTCAGCGTATTCTTCTGAAAATCTGGAACCTTCTTTCTATCTCAATTTGCTACTTATATAGAATTTACAATCACATACGCGGGAATGTATTTTGGGAAAATATCTTCCCCACGTGCTGGTAAGCAGATTCAAGTCCTTGTAAAAATAACAAAATTTATGATGAGGGAGAACGCTTCTCATCATTTACAATTAGGCTCATGGCCGTTTCAAAACCAAAAATTAAAATTGTTCTTAACAAAAATTAAATTCAACAGTGGAATATGAATTCCACTCGGGACTTGAAAGTAAAAGTAAAACTAAAACTAAAAGGCCACTAAGGTCGAATCATGAGTTTAACATTTTTACTGGTGTGAAGATGTTGAGGCCGTTGCTGAAGCAGGTGGTGGAACGTTTGCTGAGGAGCTGGCTAATAGGTTGACATACTTGGGATATCTCTGCCAACTGGCTGCTACAGGTTTAGGCATCGATATGAAACCTTCTGTTTTGATGTAAGCCTCCGTGAGTTCATCATAGTTCGCCTCGACAGGAATTCTATGCTTTACTTGGTGTAGGAGCGCAAACTCTTTCCCAAGAACCGAGACTATGGTTTCTGGTTTAAGCCTTGCAGATTTTTCAGAGGGGACGTCTATTTGATTCATTTCCCCCGTCAGAACGGCCTCATATGATGGTAATGGCTGTAGGACAACACAAGTGGGGTCTTAGCATGATTGGAGCCCAGCGAGTGTTATTTTGGCCCAGTCCACATCGAACCGTTCCAAGCTGGTCGCAAATTTCTCCAAAGCGTCCATGACCAACTGCTTAGAGGATTATTTTTTAACTGCTTTCTGGAATTTTGACGCTTCCATGAACCTGCTCACTATACCATGTTTCACCACATCTTCTGGCTTTAGATCTTTTGGGAAGGAGATATACCTTTTTCCAATTTGGACTTTGCTAGGAGCCTCAGTGCCTTCCTCATGGAGTTTTCTTCTGAGAAGGAGCATGGCTGACTTCATTTCCTCGATAACATTTAAGAATGGCTAGCGCCTTCCGACTTCCGCAATGATGTCAGCCCAAATCAGTTGCATGGCTTCCAAGAGGGTGACATTTCCTTTCATATGACAGTTCAGATCATTGATGGTCTTTTCATACTGTGCCTTTTCTTGCTTCCCCTCTTCAATCTCTTTCTGCATTGCACTAATATTTTTAACATTCTTAGCAAGGAGGGCCTCTAGCTCACTGATCCTTTTTCGTGTTGTTGAAACCTATTTCTCTATTGTTGTAGTTGTAGCGAATCCAGTGGTCAGCTGTTCAGACAGTGAACTAGTCTCTGGTAGGGCAGGTGGTGTACATGTATGTGTGTCCCAAGTTGCATGTAATGCATTCATTCTGTCTTGAAGAGCAGCCATCTCTCCAACGATCTTTTCTTTTTCCTCCTTCTCTTTTCCAAGAGAATCAGCCAAGTTTGCTTTGTCTTTTTCAGCACGGACTAGCTCAGCTGGTTGCACATGATGAGAGCCTGGTATATTAATTTTACATTTCAAGGCTGTGACTTGCTTATATAATTCCTCAATAAGGTGACCCTAGGGGTTGGCTTCACTTTTTTCTTTTCCTTTAATTACATCCTGGAGAGAGCGTATATCATTCATGAGGGCGTAGGAATTGACCTTTTCCTTTCTAAAATTCTCCACCACTTTGGCATGATTACTCTCCAACTTTCTTAGAGTGATTGAAAGCCACATCACTTCATCCTTAAGCATATCACCGAAGACCTGAAATAAGTTTCATTTATCAATTTTCGGCACTTGTGACATGTCGTTTGCAACCTCTGCCACCCTGTAGCTAGTAGTACCAGCTTCTGGGTCCAGAACGGCCTCAGCCATGGCCATTACTAAATGTTTTGTGTCCAGATTCATTGCGACTAAAAATCTGGTGTGGTATTTCTCAACATACCCTTCCAGCACAGCCCGGTACTTATCTCTGATTTCTCTATCCTTCAACCTACTTTCGGTTGTAACCTGGGAACTTCCGTCCATGATAGCTTGTGAGACTTCTGAGAAATCAGAAGAGGTATTACTATCCCGCAGCACCTTGATTCCTGTTTTGCCCTTATCAGGCTTCCCATATGGTATTTCCTCTTTGAGCAACTGTTCCTCCCCGATAACTTCTGCTTTACTGGTCCCTGTTTTTTTCCTTTTGAAGGGGGGAGAACGCATTCCTGATGTACCTTCCTTGTCCACTTTTTCTTTACCAGCTTCTCTTGTTGAAGCGGCATCTGCATTTTCCCCTGTTGCAAATGAATAAGTCTCCATCTGCGAAAGCAAAGGCCAGTTTTCAAGATTAGTTCGCCACTCTGTGAAAGGCCTCGTTTCATGCATATATGGGGTTTATTTGTTCCTCCTCCTTCTGTTAGAGATGATGCCCTTTGGATCATAGGGCCAAGCTTTCCCTTGTCTCAAATCCATATCTTGAAGCAGCTTTTCCACCATAGGAAGGGCGTGCCTTGAATTGACAACAAAAGGGCCAATGGTTGTGGGAAGCTTGAGGATAAACCCCTTTTTTGTAGGGAGGAAGTAAATTTGGTCAGATTTCAGGGTCTATCAGATGTATTCCAAAGCATAAATCTGCCAGGCAGGAAAAACGGGCAATTGGTAGGGGGAAACTTCGGCTCCATAAACTCGGATTTCAGTGTAGTTATCAAACAGGTACCAATCCCCGATGCTTTGGGCTTCACTATACTGTAACCATCTCTTTATCTCAATAAAATCCCTAGGTGGAGGAGAGTCATGGATGATAGTGTAGGAAATAGGCATGAAATCATTTAAGAACCTTGAGTAGCCAACCCCGTTTGGTAACTGATGCATTGCAAGACTCCAATCAAAAATTGGTCTGGGCTCAGCATTTGTCTTGTGCACCTTATCTAAGCCCAAACCCTCAAATTTATCAGCATGTTGAAAGAGGAAGAGGTAAAAAACCATAGAACAAAAGTGGAAGCGACCCATGTCTGAGAGTTCTTGGAACTAGGTCTGAATGGTGGAGGCCAGGAAACCAGGAATGTCTAGAACAACCCCGGTTTGAGACATTAACCATAAGAAAGCAATACATCCCTTGGAGGCTTTCCCGAAACCTTCCACACCTAGTAAATCCTCAATGAGAGCAAGGATAGGCTGGACTTCTTCTTTGAACAGACTCAAGGGGACTGCCTTTGTGAAAGGGAGGGTTGTGAACTGTGAGTCGGTTATGGAGGCGATGAAATTGTTCTGCTGCTTCCATGGTAGCTTTCGAATTGAGGGGTCAGATTTACTTCACTAAAACTAACGTAGTTTGAACTGGTAGGAAAACGGAGGGCTTTTCTGATGATATAGGGGGAAAGGGTGAATATTCTATTTCCTTGAGCTGAGAGGAACATGCCTCGATGTTCGTTGTAAGCGTCCTGTAGCCAATAGATCAACTCGACCACTGGATAAATAGGGGGGTAACTCTGTGATACAGACCCGACAGAACAACCCGATATCTATCCTTATGTTCGACATGTCTCCTAAAAAGTTCAAGCTTGACACTCCTAATGGGAAATGGGTACTGTGGGTCACAGATGTTGGCTTGTCCATCTAATAAAGGTTCAAACCCTGGAGGGGTTCTGGTTTCATGGACTTGGGGAGTCTCTTGCTCTGAATTCTTGGTTGTGACTTTACCCAGGACCAACATGAAAATTTAAAAACAAAAGGAAACCAAATGGAATGTGATGGATGGAATACCTGCGCAGTAGGAAATTATTTGGGAAAGTGACATGGGGTACTGAAAATGAATAGGCAGACCTGGTACTGGGCTCCCACCTTTGTTTATACAATAGTCGAAAACCTGAGTATTTTACCACAGTAAAAGGTGAAAAATTGTTATATAGAACTAAGGCAGATCGAGGAAAGATGGTGGGGTAAAACGAGTGGGGTAAGCGTCGTAAGGACACTGAAAGTGAGACACGTGGTGTGTAGGAGTTGGGTGTTAGACTTCGAGTAGGTAAACACCATGTGTCAGGTTAAATATCGGTATGGGCCTCAGTACCGGGTATCCTAAACTTACTTTACCTTTACGTCGTAGTGACAACTCTACTTCAGAACATAGTCGTCGCTGGACCCGAAGTGCATATTATGACCACTTTAAGACCCATGTTTTATTATCCGTAGAGCGCTCGCCCTGTGTCGATCCTCTTGACACGTCATTAAGATTTCGGGGGGGTAAGGCCCCGTCTCATCCCTCACCTTCATGACCCCCCCAGAATCACACTTGCGAACTCCTTTTCCTGCGTGTATAAAGTGTATGCGGGCCCCATTTTCTATTCATTTATTTTGTGCCTTTGATAGCTTTTCTCGGCTAAGTTTAAAGTCTTTATATATTTCAGCTCTATTATAGAAACGCGCTTATCCTTTTCTCGCATGTGACTTAGCTTAGTGCTATTTTTCCTTAGCCAACTTCAAAACTTTAGCCATGAATAATGTCATCAGGTGATCTACTCCGTATGAATTTTATTAAAATATTAAGGGTGAACTATATAATCAACATTAGCTCCACCTAGGGACGGCACGTTCATCCTTGGGCATGTCGAGAACCTCGCAGAACACCTGTTAACCCTTCTTATAGACACCACTCCTCTGCACTTTTTCTTTTTCTCTTCATGATTCCTCACAACAAACAAAATTAAAACAAAGATAAAAGTAGATGACTCATGTATAGTATAATACATCAGGCACTCTCAGCCTGAATTAGAACTGGATGTAAGGTTTCAGGAACTGACCATTTAGAGGGGCGTCAAGTAAGTCACCCTGCAAATTTTCTAACTTGAATGTGTTGTTGCCCCCCTGTTCCACAATTTTGAAGGGGCCGAACCACAACAGATCAAATTTAGCATGCGTCCCCTTCTCTGCTCTTCGAATATCCCATCTAAGTACTAAATCCCTGACCTGCATCTTCTTGTCCTTGGCATGCTAGTCAAACAGATATTTCATTTTATCTTGATATTCGGTCAACCTCTGACTCACTTGATTTCGTGTTTCTTCCAACTCTACCAACTGATTAATTCTCTTGGCAATATCATTAGGCTCTTCTTGGCTTTCCTACATGAATCTAGCTACTGGTAATGCAAGCTGTATGGGAAAGACCACTGCTCTCCCATACACCAATTCGTATGGGGACTTCCCCGTTGATCTCTTATTAGTAATCATGTTTGCCCATAAGGCGAATTTTAGCTGAGAGTCCCAATTTTTCTGATTTTTGTTGATAGCTTTCTTCAGTGCTCTCACCATGGTTTTATTAAAAGATTCTACTAAGCCATTTCCTTGTGGGTAATAGGCTGTGGAGTGACCCAATACAATGTTATACTGCTGGCAGAAGCTAACAAACTTAGCAGATTTAAAGGACTGGGTGTTTTCAGTCACTATCTTGGCAGGGTAGCTGAATCTGGATATAATATTTTCTTCCATAAACTTTATCACCACGGTATCTGTTGTGTTCCTTGTAGGTATAGCCTCCAGCCATTTTGTGAAATAATCTGTAGCAGTTAATATCCACTTGTGTTATCCACTTGATGTAGGGTGAATCTCACCAATAAATTCGATCCCCCATTGTTGGAATGGTTCGTCCTCCTGTAAAAGGATCATGGGTAGGGGTGCACACTTCTGTCTCTCCACAAATTTTTGGCATTTTCACAAGATCTAACCCAAGCAAACACATCTCCTAAGAGTTTGGGCCAGAAGAAACCAGCTTTCAGAATTTTGTGAGTGGTAGCTCTCCAGTAGTAATGACCCCCACAGATACCTTCATGAAATTCAACCATTATATTTCCCACCTCAGTTTCTGTAAGGCATAGGAGCTGGATACCTGAAGGATCTCACCAGTATAGCCGACTATTGGCAAAAACAAATTTCTGTGATTTCAACCTTAGTGTTATGTATTTAGCTTTGTCAAAGCTAGGGGGGCATCTAAGAGTCAAAAGATACTCCATAATCTCCTTATACCATGGGTTGATGAGATACTTCATATGAGTCTTCTGAGTAGCTATCTCTATTCCTCGTTGTTCTTCGATCTTCTCGGACTCCTCATTAGCTATCATAGATATATTTATGCCTAGAGCCTAATAGTTTGATTCCGACAAGATTTTGGCTAATCCCTGTCCTTTGATCAATTTGGTAGGGCGAATATCTAGCTCATATTTTTGTATTTTGGAAATACATTTCCCCCCTTTTCCCCCGCTATCTCCTTGGATGAGGATTTCCTTCAGGACTACTGTGGGCACAAATGCAGTGATGTGTGATTGCAGGACATACATTTGGAATGCCTTAAGAGACTTCACCAGGGCATAAGCTTGCTTATCTAGTATGTTGTATTTCAATTCTGCATCACAGAGCACCTGGATGAAGAAAGCGATAGGCTGCTCATACCCCTCCTCATTCTTCTGTAATAAAACTCCTGCCACTGTATGAGGTAATGCAAATGAAAAAATCATGAAGGGTTTAGCATAGTCTAGTCCAACCAGCACTAGGGCTTTTGCAAAGGAATTTGTTATTCTGGTAAAGGCCTCTCGTGATTCATGGGACCACTTCACCTCGTTATTCTTCTTGAGCATGTCAGTTATATGCCGAACTATCTCTGCATAGTTAGGGATAAGCCTTCTCAAAAAGTTAATGCGCCCAAGGAGCACTTGCACCTCCTTTTTATTTCTGGGGAGAGAAATGTCGTTTATAACTTATAGTCTCTTAGGATCAATTTTTACCCCATGTTTGGTCACAATATGTCCCAAAATCTTTCCCTCTTCCAATGCAAACAATGACTTCTGTGGATTGAGAGAGAGCCCATACCTTCTGCACTTCTCGAAATTTCTCCGCAAGTGTTCAATGTGCTCTGCATCATCCTTTGAAAACACAGTGATATCATCAAGGTAGACCGCCACAAACTTATCTTGCTCCCCAACAAAGGCAATATCCATGGCCCTTTCGAAAGTGGCCCCTACATTGATCAATCCGAAAGGCATCCTGGCATACATAAATGTACCCCACAATGTAGTGAAGGCATTATTCTTTTGATCTTTTGGGAGTACAGCCACCTGATTGTACCCAGAGAAACCATTCATCATTGACATTCGTGAAGCTCCCACTACTTTCTGCAGAATATGATCCATCTTGGGCAGTGGGTAATTATCCATTAAGGATGCTTGATTTAGATTATGGAAATCAACACACAACATTATTTCTCCATTCTTTTTCCGGACTGGAACTAGATTTTCCACCCACTCAGAGTATCTCAGTGGCACAATGATTTTGGCCTTCAATAACTTCTTGATCTCCTTTTCTATGGAAGGGAGCAGCAGAGGGTTAATCTATCTAAGCTTTTGTTTATGCGGCTTCACATCTCCTTTCAGAGGAATTTTATGTTGCATGATGCTAATGTCAAAGGTTTTCAGGTCCTAATAAGACCATGCAAACACATCTTTGTATGACTGGAATAGTTTCTGGTAGAGCTCTTTATATTCTTCTGGGACTTTCCTGGACAACTTCACAATTTTGGGGTTAGCATTGGTACCAAGATTTATGTCTTCTACCTGATTTTCTTCTACCACTTTGTTTGGCTACAGTGGGACATCATTTTTTTCAAACAACCTTGCCAGAGGCACCAGCCCTCTAGGTATAACGTTTCCATTCAATTGCAACACTTTATGGCCAGCCACCTTTTCCTCCCATTCGTTTTCTGAAAGGTCTTCAGTTTCTTCTTCTTCACAAGCATCTATCTCCATGTTTGAGAATTCCCCAACTGTTTCTATAAATATTTTTACTTGGTCTTCATCTTCAAACACCTACCAGTGCTTGATATTATCTGGAATTGAAGGTCGATAACGAACTTCAATTTCATATCTTAAAAGAGGGTTTTGAGGTGGACAAAATGTACTAGCAGCCACTGCAAGGGAATATGACATCCTATTTTTCTCTTTGGGCATAAAATGAATATTAAAAGCCAGGAAAAAAATTTCCATCAGGTCCCATACTTTGTTCCTATAAGCCCTCAGCCTCGAGTGTTTAGCTTGGCACTGATTCTTCATTTGTCTTACTACCAGTTCTGAATCTCCCAAAACTTTTAGACTCTATATGTTCATGCTTCTGGCTGTTTGTAACCCTAACAGAAGTGCTTCATTTTTGGCCACATTATTGGTAGCTTCATATTCTAACTTTAAAGATAACGAGACCCATTCGCTTGTAGGAGAAATTAGTAGTACTCCAGCCCCATTACCTTCTCTGCAATTTGCTCCATCAAAGTGAAGCGTCCTGACTCCTGCTTCCTGACTCTCTGAGGACTGTTCAGTCTTAATCTAGCAGAATGATGTTTCTTGAGCATACTCTTGGTCTTCCTCTAATATTAGACATGATAAATCCCCTTCTTTACTATACATTGGTGAATTAATTGAGTTGTCCACCTTCGTAACCATCCTGACAAATCTTGTTTCCCTGTACAGTCTCCTTTCCTGGCCTCCAAATATCAGAATAGTAGCATAAGTCAAATCCAGTTTGATTGACCCACCAATTTTGGTTCCCCAGGACCTAGACAATAGCATGCCGAAACGAGCTAGGATGTTAGCCACCACTATATCCATCACCACACTTTTGGCTGGGATTTGAGCCAAATTGACCACCAAGTCCTTGATCATACCTAGGCACTTGACTCTTTTGGAATAAAATGAATAGAGGTCCTTGTATGGACGGGTGATTTGCAATCCTATTTTCTCCATGACTGACAAAGGAAATAGATTATGGGAAGCTCTCGAATCTAACATACAGTTATGTAATAGCAGGTCGTGAATCACTAATGACACATAAAAAGGAGGAGTAGAGGCATCTAATTCTTCAATGTGGGGGCCAAACACAAACATGGGTTTTTCTTCTTGAAGTTTGAGACTATCTGGAATATGAGCTATTTTTGGAGAAAGCATAAAAGAGGTGACCTGAGACTGATAGGCAGGCTGCTTCAACAATTCATTCAAGGGAACTGGGATTATGACTTTCTCAAGCTCCTTTTTCAGACTAAAGACAGAATAGGACTTTTCTATTATATTCTCCTTTGACTCTTTGTTTTCAACTAAAGGCTTGACTTCTTTCAACACAGACTTAGTATTAGGATGAGTGGCTACTTTTGAAGAGGAAGGAATTTGATCAGTAGACTGCAAATATTCGTTTAGAGGCCTCTTACCTTTATCTGTGACCTTTTGCACTATTGTCTTCTTCTGAGCAGCTGCTTCTTCTTTAGGCACCTCTTCTTCCTGATCTTGAGTATGGGTTCTTTTCCTAGAAGATCTGAGGTCATTTTTTCTATTGAACTATGCTTGCATGAAGTCAATGAACTGCTTGCAGTAATCTTCGATCTCTGGATCTTCGGTGCCTTTAGCCTTTTCTTCTTCTTGTAATGGAATATCCATTCCATCACCTTCTTGCAAGGGACATTCTACTTCATCACTATTCGAATAAGAAAGATATCGATCATCTTGCTCATAAGCGGTGTCTTCGATAGGACCATCTACATGACCTTCCAGGTACAGCAGGTGTGGTACCTGATATTGTTGTTCTTTCCATTCCCTTTGCAGTATCCGCAGGGGTGGTTTTCTATACTGAGGATTGTAACCCCTATTTAGAGCATTCTGGAAAGTCTTAGAGGATGAATTCTTGGCTTCGAGTTCAAGTTTGACCAGCTTACTTGAAATATTCTTAATCATTTTATTCATTTCTTCCATTTTGTTCTCATCCGACTCTCTGTCTTGGCCAGAAGTAGATACCTCTTATTTTCCCCTTCTTCTAGTATCTTGATCTGATTTTCCCTTTGGTTTTCCTGTTGAAGAAAAATTAGCCTCCAATTCTAGCACATCCATCTAAGCATTTTTCAGTGAAGCAGGCTTCCTTTCTCTCAGAGAGAAACAAAATCCAGAATCAAAGGCTACCCCGAACACCACCTTGGCTGCAATCTGATGAGGTTTCATTTCAGCTGGAAGGCTTGAATACAGCTTATTGAACCTCTTGATGAACTCTGGTACTCCCTTGTTGTGTTTTCTCCTGATTGCATTAAATTTAGTGAGGCAGTAACCATGATCTTTCTTTTCCCCCCATTTTATGAGAAAATAACTTTTCATCTTTTCCCAAGTAGTGATGGAACGGTTTCCCAATGTCTTAAACCATTTTCTGGCTTCACCATCAAGAGATTGAACAAACTGTCTTAAGACTACATCTATATGTTCCACATTAAATTTCTCTGCAAAAGAGCAGAAGACTTCAAGATGTTTTTGGGCTTCAATCTCATTTTCCCCATTGAAGCGGGGTAAGATTTTCAGATAGTCTTGAGGCATATCATTCAAGACTTTAGGTAATGCTAGGGGGGCATATTTGTTTAGCAAGAAACCTGGAACATTTTCCATCGGGGGTGGCGAAGGTAGTGCAAGTGTTTGATGCGTAAGAGGAGGAGGTGGAAGCTAAAAGTGTGTATGACAATGGGAATGTATTGGATAGAGGCTTGAGGTGCTGATGGAAAAGATGAACTATTAATAGCAGATACTTCAGTGACTTATTTGACCTATTCAGCCTTAGGGGTGGGATGAAGAGTGTAGTGGGTGGTATCTACTAATTCAGCTTAATATTTAACTTGGATGCTTCCCAAAGGAGGATTATTTGAGAAGTAATCGGTATTTCCCACAGTGGAGTCGAGACCTTGCACTTGAGCTACTTGGGAGGAGGAGGATGGAAAATATTCTAAAGAGAATTCAGGAATCTCTGTGTGAACTGACTGTCTTTCCCTCCAACCCCTCCTATGTAAGATCTTCTATGGTTCAAACACTGAAGGTGTCTTTGGCTGAGATGTATCTGACCTCACAGGTGGCTTTCGAGGAGCCAGGATTGTAAGTAAGTCTATCTGATAATTGACTGTGGAGTTGCCAAGGTGAGGAATCTACAACTCTCAACTCTTCTTTCTCACCTGTCTGAAGAGTGAATAGATATTGTTTTGAGGCCCAGGGATTTATATTTTCTCAACTTCGTTTCCCCAGCAACGGCACCAAAAATATGTTGCCATTCCTAGAGACAACCTTGAGTTGTGAAAGACCAGTGCCTAGGACATATTATACAGCAAGGAGCATATGGTATAAAATGGAAAGGTTATCCATAAAAGGCTCTGATGCTATCATCTGTAAACAGAAAGGTTTAATTGAGATGGAACCAAAATCCTCAAAACTTCAGCACAAAGAAAGCAATATTGCAGAGGCAAAGTGTGAATTTCTAATGAAAACGCATCAGACAATTCAAAGATAGCTTTATGTAAAGAGGGTTGGATTCTAAAATACTTCACAGAGGTGGATAATAAAAAGGTGATTACCGTGTATGAAATATAGAGAGAATACTAGCTGTTACCGAGATGAGATCTAGAAATGAATATCAACATGTACTGGGCTTATAGTAACAAGAATCCATACATGACAATAACTTTAAAGATAACATTTCATCACGACTAATATAAGAGGAAATATGTTTGAAGTGAAAGATGGAACAACATATCAAGCCTGAGCCATATTTAAAGCGCTAGATAAGTTTTAGCATGAGTATCACCAATGATAAATTCATACCAAGACAAGTGAGTCACTCGCATTCCAGGACAAGATATAAGAAAATTTGATGTAAACAAAATGAACATTTAAGCTATAACACATAAGGGAGAGTTACAGATTGTAAAGTATTAAGGTTAGAATCCCCAATAAAGATGAAACTCCTCATCACTGAGACCCAATGGGCTCTTCAAATTTATATCAAAATTTCAACAAAATGCATACAAAATTATTTCTCAGCGTATTCTTTTGAAAAACTAGAACCTTTTTTCTATCTCAGTTTTCTGCTTATATAGAATTTACAATAACATACGTAGGAAGATATTTTGGGAAAATATCTTCCCCGCGTGCTGGTAAGTAGTTTCAGGTCCTTATCAAAATAACAAAATTTATGATGAGGGAGAACACTTCTCATCATTTACAATTAGGTTCGTGGCCAATTCAAAACGAAACATTAAAACTGTTCTTAACAAAAAGTAA
The DNA here is from genome assembly GCA_034641835.2 of Pinus albicaulis. NCBI lineage: Eukaryota > Viridiplantae > Streptophyta > Pinopsida > Pinales > Pinaceae > Pinus > Pinus albicaulis. The sequence goes on along the minus strand of CM076577.1, from coordinate 200,675,072 downwards.
ATGCAAGAGTGGAATATGAATTCCACTCGGGACTTGAAAGTAAAACTAAAACTAAAACTAAAAGGCCACTAAGGCTGAATCATGAGTTAAACATTTTTACTGGTGCGAAGGAGTTGAGGCCGTTACTAAAGCAGGTGGTGGAACGTTTGTTGAGGAGCTGGCTAACAGGCTGGCATACTTGGTGCATCTCTACCAACTGGCTGTTGCAGGTTCGGGCATCGATATGAAACCTTCTGTTCTGATGTAAGCCTCCGTGAGTTCATCATAGTTCACCTCGACAGGAATTCTATGCTTTACTTGGTGCCGGAGCGCGAACTCTTTTCCAAGAACTGAGACTATGGTTTCTGGTTTAAGCCTTGCATATTTTTCATAGGGGACATCTGTCCGGTTCATTTCACCCTTCAAAATGGCCTCATATGCTGGTAATGGCTGTAGGACAGCACGAGCGGAGTCCCAGCACGATGGGAGCCCAGCGAGTGTTATTTCGGCCCAGTCCACATCAAACCATTCCAAGCTGGTCGCAACTTTCTCCAAAGCGTCCACGGCCAATTGCTTAGCCGATTATTTTTTTACCACTTTCTGGCATTTTGACGCTTCCATGAACCTGCTCTCTATACCATGTTTCATCACATCTTCTGGATTTAGCTCTTTTAGGAAGGAGACATACCTTTTTGCATTTTGGACTTTGCTCGGAGCCTCAGTGCCTTCCTTTTGGAGCCTTCTTCTGAGAAGGGGCATGGTTGACTTCATTTCCTCGATAATGTTTAAGAACAGCCAGCGCCTTCCAACTTCTGCAATGATGTCAGCCCAGATCAGTTGCCTGGCTTCCAGGAGGGTGACATTTCCTTTCATACGGCTGTTCAGATCATTGATGGTCTTTTCATACCATGCCTTTTCTTGCTTCCCCTATTCAATCTCTTTCTGTATTGCACTAATATTTTTGACATTCTCAGCGAGGAGGGCCTCCAGCTCATTGATCCTTTGTCGTGTTGTCGAAACTTGTTTCTCTAGTGTTGTAGTTGTAGCCAATGTAGTGGTCAGTTGTTCAGACAGTGAACTAGTCTCTAGTAGGGTAGGTGGTGTACATGTATGTGTGTCCCAAGTTGTCTGTAATGCATTCATTTTGTCTTGAAGAGCAGCCTTCTCTCCAGCAATCTTTTATTTTTCCTCCTCTTTTGCAATAGAATCAGCCAAGTTTGATTTGAATTTTTTAGCATAGGCTAGCTCAGTTGTTTGCACATGATGAGAGCCTGGTATATTAATTTTATGTTTCAAGGCTGCGACTTGCTTCTGTAACTCCTCAATAAGGTGACCCTAGGGGTTGGCTTCACCTTTTTATTTTCCTTTAATCACATCTTGGAGAGAGCATATATCATTCATGAGGGCACGGGAATTGACCTTTTCCTTTCTGAAATTCTCCACCACTTGGGCATGCTTACTCTGCAACTTTCTCAAAGTGATTGAAAGTTGCATCACTTCATCCTTAAGCATATCACCGAAGACCTGAAATAAGTTTCATTTATCAATTTCCGTCACTTGTGACATGTTGATTGCAACCTCTAATGCTCTATAGCTAGTAGTACCAGCTTCTGGGTCCAGAACAGCCTCGGCCATGGCCATTACTAAATTTTCAGTGTCCATATTCATTGCGGCTGAAAATCTGGTGTGGTATTACTCAACATACCCTTCTAGCTCAGCCCGGTACTTATCTCTGATTGCTCTAGCCTTCAACCTGCTTTCGGTTGCAACTTGGGAAATTTCGGCCGTGATAGCTTGTGAGACTTCTGAGAAATCAGAAGAGGTAGTACTATCCCGCAGCACCTTGATTCCTGTTTTTCCCTTATCAGGCTTCCCATATGTTATTTCCTCTTCGAGCATCTATTCCTCCCCGATAACTTCAGCTTCACTGGTCCCTATTTTTTTTTCCTTTTGAAGGGGGGAGAATGCACTCCTGATGCACCTGCCTCCTTCACTTGTTCTTTACTAGCTTCTCTTGTTGGAGCGACATCTGCCTTTTCCGTTGTCGCAGATGAATCGGTCTCCATCTGTGAAAGCAAAGGCCAGTTTTCAAGATTAGCTCACCACTCTATGAAAGGCCTCATTTCATGCATATATGGGGTTGATTTGTTCCTTCTCCTATTGTTAGAGATGATGCCCTTTGGATCATAGGGCCAAGCTTTCCCTTGTCTCAAATCCATATCTTGAAGCAACTTTTCCACCACAGGAAGGGTGTGTCTTGAATTGACAACAAAAGGGCCAATGGTTGTGGGAAGCTTGAGGATAAACCCCTTTTTTGTAGGGAGGAAGTGAATTTGGTTAGATTTCAGGGTTTTCTGGATGTATTCCAAAGCATAAATCTGTCGGGCAGGAAAAACGGGCAATTGGTATTGGGGGAACTTCGGCTCCATAAACTCAGATTTCAATGTAGTTATCAAACAGGTACCAATCCCTGGTGCTTTGGGATTCACTATACTGTAACCATCTCTTCATCTCAGGAAAAACCCTAGGCGGAGGAGAGTCGTGGATGATAGTGTAGGCAATAGGCATGAAATCGTTTAAGAACCTTGAGTAGCCTACCTCGTTTGGTAACTGATGTGTTGCAAGACTCCAGTAAAAAAATTGGTCTGGGCTGCGCATTTGTCTTGTACACCTTATCTAAGCCCAAAACCTCAAATTTATCAGCATGCTGAAAGAAGAAGAGGTAAAAAACCATAGAACAAAAGTGGAAGTGACCCGTGTCTGAGAGTTCCTGGAACTGGGTTTGAATGGTGGATGCCACGAAACCAGGAATGTCTAGAACAACCCCAGTTTGAGACATTACCCATAAGAAAGCAATACATCCCTTGGAGGCTTGCCCGAAACCTTCCATGCCTAGTAAACCCACGATGAGAGAAAGGATAGGCTGGACTTCTTCTTTGAACAAAATCAAGGGGACTGCCTCTGCAGAATGGAGGGCTAAAAACTGAGATTCAGTTATGGAGGCGATGAAATCATTCTGCTTCTTTCATGGCAGCTTTGAAAATTGAGGGGTCATAGTTACTTCAATAAAACTAACGTAGTTTGAACTGGTAGGAAAATGGAGGGATTTTCTGATGATATCGGGGGAAAGGGTGAATATTCTATTTCCTTAAGTCGAGAAGAACATGCCCGGATTTTCATCGTAAGCGTCCGATAGCCAATAGATAAACTCAACCACTGGATAAATAGGGGGGTAATTTGGTGATACAGACCCGGCAGAACAACCCGATATCTATCCTTGTGTTCAACATGTCTCCTAAAAAGTTCAGGCTTGACACTGCTAATGGGAATGGGTACTGTGGGTCATAGATGTCGGCTTGTTGGTCTAAGAAAGGTTCAAACCCTGGAGGGGTTCTGGTTTCATGGACTTGGGGAGTCTCCAGCTTTGACTTCTTGGTTGTGACTTTACCCATGACCAACATGAAAATTTAAAAGCAAAAGGAAACCAGATGGAATGTGAGGGATGGAATACCTGCGCAGTAGGAAATTATTCAGGAAAGCGACATGCGGGTACTGACAATGAATGGGTGGACCTGGTACTAGGCTCCCACCTTTTTTTATACAACAGTCGAAAACCTGAGTATTTTACCACAGTAAAAGGCAGAAGACCGTTATATAGAACTGAGGCAGCTCGAGGAAAGATGGTGGGATGAAATGAGTGGGTTAAGCATTGTAAGGACACTGACAGTGAGACATGTGACTTGTAGGAGTTGGGTGTTAGACTTCGGGTAGGTAAACAATGAGTGTCGGGTTAAATACTGGTATGGTCCTCGGTACCGGGTATCCTAAACTTACCTTACCTTTACGTCGTAGTGACAGCTCTACTTCAGAACATAGCCCTTATGACCACTTTAAGACCCTTGTTTTATTCTCTATAGAGCTCTCGCCCCATGTCAATCCTCTTGATACATCATCAAGATTTCATGGGGGTAAGGCTCTGCCTCGTCCCTCACCTTTGTGACCCCCCCCAGAATCACACTTGCGGACTCCTTTTCCTGCGTGTATAAAGTTTATGCGGGCCCCGTTTTGTATTCATTTATTTTGCGCCTTTTACACCTTTTCTCAGCTAAGTTTAAAGTCTTTATATATTTCAGCTTTGTTATAGAAACGCGCTTATCCTTTTCCTGCATGTGACTTAGCTTAGTGCTATTTTTCCTTAGCCAACTTTAGAACTTTAGCCATGAATAATGTCATCGGGTGATCTGCTCCATATGAATTTTATTAAAATATTAAGGGTGAACTATATAATCAACACAAGTGATAAAACATAAAGATATAGATCAATAAGACATCAAAAACCTTATGATAATCCCAGGTCTATCAAGAAGACTGTCACTTTGTATTACTGATATAGGTCAAAAACATAAAGCAACAGTTTGGTGCAAATGTTCTCCAACCCTTTACTACTTCGATGATTTGTCTTTAAATATACATTATTTACAACAAGGATGATCTTCCTGGTTGCTATATCCTTGAATTCTCCTATGACACCTTCATAACTTAAATACATAACTTTTAACAGAAAACTGGCAGCTACCCTTTAAAGAAACCATCTCCCAATACGACTCTAACTCCTATTTATTACATTTCTTTATCCTATCTATGAAATAGTTACATGATGGTTAAAAAATAAATATCACATGATCAAGAGACACATGACCAAATTCACTTTCTCTTTGCATATTTAAGACATCCCTAGATTTGTGGAGCATAACCCTGTTTTTTAGGAAAAGATGACCCTTACCTTCAACGATGTTTTGACTGATGACCTGTCTTCATGGCACTCCATTTAAGTCATAAATATATGATTATAAGATCCCACGAGATGCTGGAGGACTTAAGCTAGCCAAAACTGCCTTTAATATGCTCAAAACCTCCAACAATTGCTCACTACGAAAACATGAAAGTTTCATAGCGAGTTTTGGTAGCATGGAAAAAGTGGCTTCTGCATCCATTTACTTCACTCCTTTGTTGTTCCATCATGTTAATCAAGTCATGACACCTTACCACCATGAATCCCCCTCCTTGAAACTTGCAAAAAATGGGTTTTAAAATCAAAAGGACACCTACAGGTTTTTTCGTAGTGTATTCCTGGCTTTAAGCCTGAGGTATGCTACGAAATTGTGTAAAAACCTAGAAATTGCCCCTTTTAAAATTGTCTTCAAAAACTGACCTCCAGCTGCAAAAATTTGGTTTTTTGCATGTTATAGACCTCCTAAGGCATATATCATCTTAATTTATTACTCTTGTGGTGTTTCTTCCTCATTAACAATCAATTGAGCTATAGGCTCTTCTACCACTGTCATTTTTAAACCTTTCTTTTCCAATTCTTCATGAATCAAAACTAATTTCTCTTGAAGATCTTTCACTTGGTCCTTCAATGTCCTGTTCTTGGATTGCAAGTCCACGTTTAAATTTTTTATGTGCTTGAACTCTCTTCTTAGTGGCTGAGTCCACTTTATCATTTTTTCTATATTTTCCAAGGTCTTTGAGACACTTGTGACTTGATCTTCCCATATCTTCCTCATTTATTCAAACTAAACCCTTTGAGCTCTATGCTTATTTTCATGTTTCCTCAAGGTTGATATCTCTTCACCTTCCTCTTTCAACTACTCCTTAAGTGTTTCAATTTCTGATTTTGATTTTCTCTTTACCCTTTTTTTTTTTATAACTAGCTCCTCTTTTGTAGGTGAGGAGATATCTATGATACTTGGTGGTGGTTGAGTAGTTTCACTGATCTTCTGAGTCTCTTTGCTACTTTCCATTACCTTTCTTGCATGTCTGGTCATTGGATTTCTAGGTTGAAACATGAAACCAGCATCATCACCTACAAACTCTAACTTTTTAGTTGTCTTTCCTTTCTTTATCTTTCTTCCTCCATCTTCAACATCGTCCTCTTGGAGAATGGGAGTTTCTTCAATATCAATTTCATGCAAGATTTCCTCTAAGTTACCCTTAACCATAGATTGGCTCCTAGTAACTCTCTTGCTACTATGTTTGTTGACTATTGAATTCTATTTTGTAGGTGTAGTTTTGGGTGTGTCAATCTTCTGCAAGGGCTCTGTCTCCATGCTCACTGGTCCTAATGGGGATGATCTATTCCCTTCTTAAATTTCCTCAACCACTATTGGTGATGAGATACTTCTAGGTTTGGGAACTCTTTTAGGATTGACATCATCAACTTTAAAATATGATACTTGATGACCAGCTATTAGAAGAGAGATATTTAGTTAAATATGAGGTCATCTATTATCATGGTAGGACATTCTTGTCTAGAGCTTCCAAGCCCAAAGAGAAGTTACTACATGTAGCACATGAATATTTTCTCTTCAGCCATACTTACTCCATGATAGCATACCATACCATCATGGAGGGATATACTTGGGAAGGCTTTGAAGAGGAGATATATCAAAATTTGAGGAGATGCAAGGACCATGTGGAGATGGAGGAGATACATAACTCTGTGAAGGAGTTATCACAGCCACCTCTTTCCTCTTTGGGAATGAGAGGGGGTTCTATCTATGAGCCATTCAATTTGTATGAGTAGGGTTTATGGTAAGGATCATGTTTATGTGCATAATGATTTACTTGATGATTATTTTCATTCATTTACCATTTATGTGCAGGCCATTGCTCCAAGTAGGAGCATTCTTCCTTATAAACTTCACGGCCAACTTTGGGCCATAAACATTGTTGAGCATGGCCACCACCTACGAGTATATAGGGAGATGATTTACCATTTAGGGTGCACTCCAAAGGCACCAAACATTTCTCACCTTCTCAAAGCATGTGATAAGAATATGGTATAAAGTAAGTGGTGGGGAAACCACTTACCATATGATGATCTGAGGCAGTAAGGAGATATGCTACGCTGGTTCCACATGTGGGACTATGATCCACCTCCATTTTTTCATATGGTTGTTTATGTATACTTGGTTTTGATCCCATACATTTATGATGTTCTTATTATTTTTATGGGAATGAATGGAGGAAGGATGGGAGGATTGGATGTGCCCTTTGGGAGAGAGATTATCCATGTTTATTATGCTACTTGTTTCAGGAATAACATTGGGATAGCCATGATTTCTTCATTGGGTCTTTTGCTTCCTTGTGGGATGAGTCATTTTCATCTCATGAGAACTTGGGAGGAGCATGTCATGGAGGGATTGAATGGGAGACACTTGGCTTATGAGGAGAGCTTATCACATGGTGGTGTCACCAATGTAGGAGGATATGAGTTGCAACACTCACATTTTTAGTTGCTTGAGAACAAGCAATAGTTGGGAGGGGAGGGCTGTAATATTCCCAATTAGCCATTAGCTAGTTGGAATATTAAAAAAAAATTTGCTTCCTTGTTTGATCAATAAGAGGGTATGGAGACCCATAAATCTCCTTAATAGGAGTTAAATCACTATTAATGTGAAAGGAGATCACCTTAGAGGCTTGATAAAACACCCTTATGTGTGAAAAGGGGCTAGAACATATAGATTGGGTCAACTTTGACCAAATTAATAACGTTGTCATGGAGGAGTGGCATTCATTATGGGACAACCCAGTTTGGGTTGGAGACTCCATGCATGGAAGTAGTGCCTTTAATGAGTGGGGCCAAGGGTGAGAAATCTCATCACTTATATAAGGAAGAGGATGGCAGCCATATTAGGTTATGTTTTATGTATTCGATATTTGGATTTATGGTCTATTTAGACTTGTTACTCTCTTCAGTTGTTTAGCTAAGATTGCAGTGTTGTTTAGCATAGGGTGTTCCCGAGTGGGAATCTCACCTCTATCCTTGAGTGACCTCAAAGGAAGAGTTCTTGAACTACATTCCACATTCAAGCATTAGGCCAAGGCTTCAATATTAATGCACAGTGTAGTTCCTATTGAGGTTGTGTTGTGTTGCGGGGCAGAAGTTGTGGAGGGTTGATTTGGGTGATTTCTGAGCTAGATCTCATTGGAGGAAGGTTCCTTTCTCTTGGGAGGCTAGTCAAGAAGGCCCTGGAGCAACATTGATATATTTGGCACCAGGCCACAGTATTTGTATCCCCTATAGTGTAATATCAGTCTTGATCTGCGTTATTTTAGGGAGTAGTTGCAGTAGGTGATTTGGGGAGTGATTTCTTCAGTGAAGGGGCCAACCTTTCATCTGGAGGATCCATTGGAGGAGAGAATATTCATTTTCATATCAGCTTCATCCATTTCTCTTCAGTTACTTGTTGCAGCATACTTTCAGCCCTAGGGCTGTAGCTCATATTGTATCATAGGGTGTATTTCCCAGAAACCATATTGGGTTGTCTTGGAAGGTTGTTATAGAGCCTAGATATTCATTTTTGTATCTCTTTTAGCATATATCAACCCTTTTATCTTTTTATGTTCATTTTTTTGTAGCAGTGCTTCTATAACTGCGTTGTAGCAGTGTCTCCGACATTTGATATAGTAGCAACAACTCATTCTTGAGGGTTTTCTTTATCGGAGTCTAGTTCTATCTTGTTTTAAGTTTTGTGACCCATTATACTACACATGTTTGTTGTTGTTATAATGAATAAAGAAGATCCATATTGGTCTCATATTTTGATATGATGTGTACACTGCTATTTCAAGCATTTTTCATTATATTCCTTCTTTTCCCATTTGGGAATATTACAAAGTGTACCTTGTTGACGAACTACCAATGAGGTATCATGTGAATTTAGTTCAATTTATTTTGAATCTAATGGAAATTATGTGCTTCGTACAAGAAAGCATGCAATTCCCAGTTTGGGATGGTTGAAACTGACTGCAAGAATTAGCAGCAACAACAAAGGAATTGAAACATGCAACATTATATTGGTAAAACACTCCAGGAGAAGGGCCATTGTAGGACATTGGTACCGAATAGTGTCCATTGATTTCCATGAGCATGCTATGACCATTATGATTGTTTTGAGGCAGGGATTTGGCTGGGTTGTTGGACATTTTGATGCAAGGAATCCTTGCCAATGGATGGATCATCTGGGATAGGGGATGCGGGTGAACTCGGAAGGTGAGTGACTACATGGAAGGGGGTGATTGTATTTAGTGAGGGACTATGTAGCAGAGAAGGGAAGGTTGGGGATGTATTTTTTTTTATTATTATAATTTCTAGATGGAATCAGATGCACATTAGGAATGTGCCCTGGAACAATGAGTCAGTAACTATTCACTAAGAGGAAAAGTGACACAGGATTGTAGCGTTTGACCTTGGATGCATCTTTGACTTTAGTAGTGGATTATATACTTCCTGGGAAAGAGGTGAATCTTGGTATTACTTTGAGGGAGGAGGTGTGAGCCTTTAGAATCCCTAGTTCCAGATGCAGGCATCGTATCCTTTTATTTTCTAGTTAAAACAAATGTGATTATGTATATATTTGTATTTTATTATGAATATTGTATCAATATGGATTTATAAAGCTCCATGAATAGTATGGTTATTTTTTGGTCGAAGAAAATGTGCATAGGTATATGTGGTTGTTATTGTAAATACCATAATGAGTTGTTTATAAATCTCCAATACACAGTATGATTGTCATGTTTTCAGTAGGTTGTTCATTGTAATTACTCCAACGAGTTGGGTTATAAAGCTCCACAAGAAGTATGTTTTTTTTTTTCTTTTCAGTGTTTTTATTGGGTATAGGTGTGGTATAACATTGAGGACGATGTTCCCCAACGGTGAGGGTTTTGTAACAGACCCGGGAAAAAAGTTCATGTAATAAAAGTTAATAAAGGGAGAAAAAGGACCACGGTTAAGGGACACTTATTCCAAGCTAAATGTTGGGCAAGGTATCCTAGTGGGAATCACTTGATGTTTTTATGGCTAAGTGGAAATTGGAAAAGGAAATGGATAAGGATTTGAAAAGGAAAAAAATATTTTTGGCACATTTATTTATGAAAATAAAGGAAATTAGGAGAAAAGGAAGGTGAAAGGTGATAAGTTTCATGTGAGGAGGAAAATGAAGGAAATAATCGACAATTGAAGAATTTAAGGCCTTGTCAATAAAAATACCTCATAGCATCAGTTGCTAAGTTTTTTCTCAGAGCTTTTGTCATTTCATCTTTTGGCCAGTTCTGTTTTGTATCTCTCTCTATATTCTCTCTCTCTCTCTCACTTGGAAACTTAAAGAATTCTTGGAGCATCCTAATATTAGATCAAGGAAATAAAAGAAAGGAAAATTAAATGAAAGGAAAGAAAATATCAACCAAGGAAAGGTTGGAACAAGCAAGCTTCAGCAGGAATACTTGCAGGTAACATATTGCATGTATGATTTCCTAGCTGGTTTTGACATGGATGGTATGTGCATGTTGGTTATTTTTTTGTCAGTGGAATGGTTTTTCTAGCTTTTGAAATTTTTTTTCATCCTTTCCTTTCCATTTCTAGATAGCCATGATGTGATGGGATTTTTCTAAGTTTTCAGCTTAGGAATTTCTTGAAGGTTTCAGAATGAGGGGCATATGTGCTCTCAGGAACATTCCCAAAGGCCTAGGAATTCCTTAACCAGTAATGGTGGGATACATTGTAAATCCTAAGGGTGGAGTCTTGGTTAGGGCCTAGCAATATTGGTTGGATTGTGGTAAAGTCTAGAGATTTGGAGATGGAAAATTCCTCAACGATGGTGAAGGAATCCGGAGGAATTCCAAGCTTGTTTTGGTTTTGTGATCTCAGAGCTAGCTTGGGTGATATCAAAGTAAGGTGAGGGTGGAGTTCATTTAATTTTTTGATTCCCTTTGTTTTTTTGGATTGGCTTATCCCATGATATCCCACATTCATGCTTGGAATATTGCAAAGGGGTGACTGGCTGAAAGAAATATTTGGTTCATCCATATCTATGGTCGGGTGGTACATGTAAGTCCCAAACTTGGTTGCCTCTTGCCTATATTTAATGAAAGATAAGTCTTGTTTCCTTTTATTGGTAATTGTACTTGTTATTATGTGGTTTTCATGCTTGTTATCTTATGGTTATTTACATCTTTATATGCTAGTTATAAGCATGGATATAAGAATATTTTTAGTCATGGCTCTTTTCATGTTTTTACTTGTAACTGAAAGAATAATGGATTAACTGAAATAAAATAATTACTCTATTTTTTATTTATTTTATTTTATTTTATTTTTATTTTTTTAAATAAAAATAAAAAAATATATTCTGACATTATATTTATTGGAAATCATTAATATTGAATTAAATTTAAATTAAAAACTTTTAATATAATTTTATCATACATAATAGGATATAGTTTTATTGATGAAATTTATTTTATTTTATTAAATTAGTCAAACTAGCCGTTATATTACTAACGGCTATTTGGAGCATTCTTGTCTATTTAATCTGGTTTTTTGGTTCAGATTTCTCATCTTGTCCTGATGATGAGCCACACTAGCTGGTTTGAAATGTGTCAGCAAGAATTTTCTACATGTGATTTTCACCGAAAGAATTTCTTACACAAAGAATAATGGATTCAACCTTATTGATGTTAAGACAGTTAATGGGATATGGTGGTGATCCTTCTTGTTAAGTCTCGTATGAGTTTTCAGTCACTTATGCTCAAATTTTCATTCATGACCTGTAGATTCTCTATCTACAAAGTGTTTGACGTAATTCTAGTCTCGGTTTAGGATGGTTAGGTCTAGTCCTTGTTTAAATTTTGGGTTTATAATCATTATAATCATGTACTTCATGAGTTCTAAAAGTTACATGTATTTCTGAGTAGAGGCTTAGCCCCAGCCCTAAAAAAATAACCTTAATTTCCATAGTCACTCGCATAGCACTAGGCAGAAAAGGCCACAGTCGCATTGATGCAGGCCTATGGGATAAATTGGGGGTTTCCAATTGCATTGAGGGCTTGGAAATGAAGCAGCGAGGGATATAGCACAAGGAAAAGTAATTTGGCTCAGGGGATGGACACCTGTAGGGGTTGCGTTACTCCAAGAGGGTTCTAAGGCACCTGAGGGAAGTCAGTAAGGTATATTTTGTGGATTCCATTTTCTCACTACAAGGAAAAGACCCTCTAGCAGATGTTTTTGAGGAACCCCGTAGAAAAATTCCCCATACATCTATTTCTAGTGGAGGTTACTAGAGGAGGTTGGCGAGCGGAGGGTTTTGCGGATGGTTTCCTCTCAGTGTGCTTATCATTACACGTCGCCCCGGTGCACTCGAACCACCAAAGCACCAGTGCAGACCAAAAAATTGGCACATCGGACACTGTGCACTCCGTACAAACCCACTAGGTGCGTCTTATTATTCTATAACACCAGTGCGTCATAGAGATTCTGCATTGGTGCATTGTAAAACACAGCGCCAAAACCGAAACCACCCAGTGCAGTAGAAAGAAACCGCACCGATCCATCATAATACATCGCGCCAAAACACAAACCAATCGGTGAATTTGTAAGAAACAGAACCGGTGAACCTATAAATAATGTGCATCGATAAAGGGTTATATTAAAAAAAAAATTATAGCAAAATAACGCGGATTTTTTAGTTTTCCAGTGCTTCTGAGCTCTCAATTACCGGTGTGTGCCCTACCATAGAATGCACCGATGTGCACGAGACATTGGCACACCGGATAGCTTGCATGCTGTACACACACATTCGAGGCCTCCTATTACTCTAACGCACTGGTGCTTCACCACTCTTCCGCTCCGGTGCATCATAACACACCGCGCAAAAACAGAAACGCGTCGGTGTGTTCTTATCAAAGAGCACTGGTGCACCTATAAACAACACGCACCAGTAAAGGGTTATATTATAAAATTACGGCAAAATAACCTGGATTTTTCAGTTTTCCAATGCTTCTGAGCTCTCAATTACCGGTGTGCGCCCTACCATAGAACACACTAGTGCGCACGATACATTGGCACACCAGAGAGCTTGCGCGATGTACACACACATCTGGGGCCTCCTATTACTGTAACGCATTGGTGCTTCACGACTCTTCCACACTGGTGCATCATAAAACACCGTGCCAAAATAGAAATGCGCTGGTGCGTCCTTACCCAAGAGCTCCAGTGCACCGATAAACCGCACACATAGGAATACTGTTACATAAAAAAAAAATTAAGGCCAAAAAATCGGTGCTTTACGACTATTCTGCACCGGTGCCTTACGGATTTTCCGCCCCGGTGCCTCATCAAAATTTTGCACCGAAACTAAAACATCCCAGTGCAGTGTTATAGAACCACCCTGGTGCATTATAAACAACGCACCAAATTTTACACAGCTCGGTGCAGTTGTAGGTAAGCATACCGGTGTGCCTAGAAAACCCCACGCACTAGAACAGGGTTAAATAAAAAAAAATTACGGCCAAAAAACTTCATTTTTCACTTTCCTCAGTGCTCCAGAGCTCTCAAGCACTGGTGCCATTTCCCCTTGTCTGAGCCGCCCTGACATCGGTGCTCTCATTGCACCCATTTCACGCACTGTTGCTCTGCACTGGCCACCAATCTCCAGCTTGCATTTTGAAAAATTGTGGGAAATTTTTCTTTTGCAAATTTTACAGCCAATATGCCTCCTTGACGATGAAATGTACAGGAATTTTTCTATCTTTTCCATAATCAAGCCTTTTAGCGGATTAGAAATTGAAATAACCTTAAAAATAACCATTAAAAAAAAAAAAATTGTCGCGCGATGCGCCAGATCTGTTCGGCTCGCACCGGATAGCGGTGCTACCTGTAAAATTTATAGGCCACACTGCCATTGGTGCTAATGGTATCCGCACCGTTTCAGGGGAGGTATCGAAAGGCACCCTGAATAATTTTAAAATTAAAAAAAATTAAAAAATAAAAGGTGGTGCGCTTATTTATCCAGGCACACCGTTGACCACGGGAATCAAAGTGTGGTGCATTGACGGAATTATCCGCCTCGGTATATGTCAGCGCATCGCATTCTGGATTCCGAGAGGGTCAACGGTGCGAATGAGTAAAAGAACACACTGTCAGCTATGTAATTGTGATGAATTCGGTGCACTGACATGACTATATGCGTCGGAGCATATATTTCAGTTAGCGCACTACTATTCTGAACTTTGATGAAGTTAACGGTGCTTGAAAAATAGACAGATGCACCGAGGCCAGTGCGTTGTATTTCGTTAGGGGCATCGAGACCGGTGCTCTATATTCTTAAGATGCACCGCGACCGGTGTGTGACTGTTTTTATGTCGCGCCAACTTTTCTGTGTCTTTTTTTTTTTCAAAAAAAATATATATATGTATATTCCTAAATACATGTTTGTTTTAATAATAAAAAAATTATTTAATATGGCAATGATTCAGAGAGAAGAGGAGGAACAACAGAAACAACAGGCTGAATAGTATGACATGATTCACCAATGGGAGGCCCGAGAGAGGGAGAGAGATGCATACCCTCACCCTATTACTATAGATACCCAGGATATCCTTAGGCAAGTAGGCCTCCTCAAGTTCTATGAGGAGGCTACTTCCCTAAAGGCACACAGTTTGTTTTTGAGATATCTTATCCACAGGTGGAATGCCCACCGACAGGCTTTCCAAGTTGGTCCTAACCAGTGCTACACACCCAATGAGGAGGATATTTATTTTATTACAGAACTATTGAGGAGAGGAGTGGATTTTCCCTCATTCCTAGATGTGCCAGCTGGTTGTGCAGTAGGGAGTCAGTTAGTTTACTCCCAGAGATGCATTGGAACACATGTACTGTCTCCTTTAGATTTTCAGGTACCTGGAGGTCAGTTATGTATAGGTGCTTTTGGTAGATAGGATTTGTAGTGCCTCTCCCTTATCATTTCGACCATTTCGGACAACACCAGTGATGGGAAACACATTAGTTGCTCACTTTTATATTATGTTGATTCTTTAGTACAACAACCACTACTTGTCAGGTGGTTTGCCATTTTTTTGCTACAGTTTTGTATGGCCTTAGATATATTTCATGCTCATGCACAAGGGAGGGTCAAATTCCCTTTTGCTTCAGAGCTGTTTTGTTTATTTTTTGAGAGGTTTCCAGAGATGAGACCTAGTTTTGTTTGATAGCCTCGTAGGCCGATGTTTGAGGCCCGGATGCACATGTGGGGGGCAGATGATGCCCAAGAGGGGAGAAAATTTGTTTCCTACCAGGATATCACATGATTCACTGGACTTACAATCTAGTATTGACGGGCTGCTTCCCTTCATTTTGGTCACATGTCCTTATGTTGGCTTAGATTGGCGAGGGTGTCCCAACATCCTCTTCACAATTGATGAGCCGCCATATGACAGAGGTAATATTACTATTTTATTTATATTTATTCTAACATGTTATTAATTAATTTTTTTTTATTAAATTGTGTAATGAAATTTTCTAATTATTGTTGTGTACTTGTATATATTTTGCAGACATTGGCTCTTTTGATGGAGAGGAGATGGTAGGTCCACCACATGATCCAGGTGTCGATCCTGATGATGACGATCAGGATATGGCTGATGTCGAGCATGATCATGATGAGGATGAGGCTGGTGCAAAAGAGAGACATGCTCCTACTCATCATGGTGCACTGGTTCTGCCTTTTGCTGGGAGTGGTCGACCGAAGACCAGATATAGGATGGAGTTGGCCAACCAACTCTGTGCATTGATTGTTTATGCATGCATCAGGCCCGCTCATTACAGAGACATACAGGCTGACGATAGGCTATTATGGATGTGGAGAGGCATGTCGCGTGACATGTACAGCCTGATGCGGCATGTCGTAAGAGCTACAACAGTAGTTACGTGACTTAGGAGGATTGTCCGTAGCTATAGCTGTACTCAAGCCACGACACGTGATGGACATGAATCCGCGAGGAGCGACTCACATGCATTTCATGATCATTCACCTCGCGGCGTGCTTGATGAGCATGACGCTCCACTGACAGCATCTGATAGTTATCATGGAGATGAGGCTGGACCATCGACCACGTCCAATCAGCAACCTACAACTACATCCATCAGCACTAGTCATGATGATCATGAGCAGGGTGGACCATCGACCGTTGAGGATGCACTAT
Source organism: Pinus albicaulis (assembly GCA_034641835.2). Classification (NCBI taxonomy): domain Eukaryota; kingdom Viridiplantae; phylum Streptophyta; class Pinopsida; order Pinales; family Pinaceae; genus Pinus; species Pinus albicaulis. Next base: position 200,659,049 of record CM076577.1, on the reverse strand, counting down.
TCACTGAGCAGGCCTCCACAACTACTAGTCATATTTATGTTGTACTACCACCAGCGAATGCATCCATCAGTACTAGTGATCATGATCATTAGCAGGCTTGACCATCGAATGTCGAGGCTGCACCCAGCTTTATTGAGCAGGCATCCGCTTGTAGTACTGCTATTGATGTTTTTATACTACCACCAACGCCTGATTCATGACATTTATATTACAATTGTATATTTTTAACATTATTCATTTATATAAATATATATATATATATGGATGGTCCATGTATTTTATGTTCATGTTGCAGTTGTACTTAATTTTCATGTTGGTGATCATCATGATGTGGCGCATATTGTTAGGTCATGTTAGATATGTTCATTTAATGTTTAACTTGCAGATAGATGTTTATATGTGAGAGCATGAGTTATTTGACATATTGAGATGTATATTTGATGTTTGTGTTGTGATGATCTTAATATATAAGGTTAATTTGATGTTTGAATGTGTTTATTAGTCGAATATGATGTTTGTACGATGGTTATCATGATCGTGATGATGTTTATTAATTAATTTAATATTAAATGACCATGATATTTATTAAATATTATGTCGTGATTGTAATTGTAATTTTAATTGTATGCAAAATTGTAAAATTGTATTTGTATTTGTATTTGTACTTATTGTAATTTAAACTGTAATTGTATGTAAAATATTTATTAATATAAAATTTTAATTGTAATTGTAATATTTAATTTATTCTGAAATGATTTTAATTGTATATATGAAAAATTGCAAAATTGTAATTGTAAATGTAATTGTATGTAAAATTCTAAAATTGTAATTGTATTTGTAATTGTAATTTTAATTGAATTGTATGTAAAATATTTATAAAATTGTAATTGTAAATGTAAATGTAATTCTATCTAAAATTTTAGCTGTAATTGTATATAAAATTCTAAAATTTTAATTGTATTTGTAAATGTAATTTTAATTGAATTGTATGTAAAATATTTGTAAAATTGTAATTGTAATTGTAAATGTAATTCTATGTAAAATTTTAAATGTAATTGTATGTAAAATTCTAAAATTGTAATTGTATTTGTAATTGTAATTTTAATTGAACTGTAAGTAAAATATTTGTAAAATTGTAATTGTAGTTGTAAATGTAATTCTATGTAAAATTTTAAATGTAATTGTATATAAAATTAAAACTGTCATTGTAATTCTAATCGTAATTCATGTATGTGAAATTAATGTAAAATTGTAATTGTAATTTTAATTCTAATTATAATTATTGTACTTTTAATTGTAATTTTATTTAAAATATTTGTAAAATTTTAATTCTATTAATGTGAAAATTTTAATTGTATTAATGTGAAATGATTTTATTAAAATATTTAAATTTATAAATTTGCAAATAATTGTAAAATAACAAATCTAGAATAATACAAATTTTTGTAACATAATAAAGTTTAGAAAATAATGAAAATAAATTCATGTACTTTATAATTATCATTATTTTATTATGATCTTACATACCAAAAAAAAAAAAAAAAAACTTTATACAGTCCAGTGCACTTATCATCTTAACACGCATCGGTGCATTTTATAAATAAGACGCATCGGTGGGTCACAACTCTTCCGCACCGGTAATGAATAAACACAAATAAAAAAAAAATGCAACTCTATTTTCTTTAAGTGAAAAAAAAGTGGCAATTTGAAAAATAAGCGGCAAAATATTTTCGAAAATCTAATTTCATAAAATAATTCTTTAAATACTAAACACTTTTCATTATTTCACTATTTTTACTGAAATTTTCAGCCAGATATTTGCAGGAGACAACCTGGAGCAAGAGAGCAGGAGGACACTGTGGAGCAGCGAAATACGTTCGAACAAAAGTATTCAGACAATCAGAAACCAAACCTCTGGTGATTCAAACCCTGTATCATAGAATTTGAAACCATCTCATGATTAAATTTGATTATTTTTTTTACTTTTTTCTGCAGTTTTTTACTTTTTTTTGCAGTTTATCCATTTTTACCCTAAACCCTTCATTTTTTTTGTTTTTACCCTTTCTTCTCCATGTTTCTGTGATTTTAGAATTATGGTTTTTCATTTTAGATTGACATCCAACCCACATGACGACTTGCATAGTCGGATCCCAATCCATTCGGCCATTGCGCGAATTTTTGAAAAAAAGGATTTTTCTTTATCGGTGCACCTTGCGTACTATACCGCACAGGTGCTCTGTATTATACAGTGCACCGCAAAAGTATTGTAGTAAAAAAAATGAAAACATTTTTTCTAAATCCATGCGCCAAATCTGAAATAGGGCATCGATGCTACATTTAACTAGGAAAGCACCGTACGGTATATTACATCGTTTTTGCAGTGCGTTTATAATACCCCACGCACCATTAGGTCTATTACACTATTTTTTCCAGTGCATTTATAATACCCAACACACCGTATGGTGTATTATACTGTTTTACAATGTGTTGTTAATATCCCCACGCACCAGTGGCGGTGCGGACCTCGTGAAAGGCGCACCGGTACCTTGAGATTTATTTTCTACCTGAAAAGTTAAGAATTTATTTATAAATATATTAATGAATGATATGTTATAGGTTTCATATTGATAGAGAAATGTCTGACAAGAGATCAAGTAACAAAAATACTATTAACACATCAAGAAAAGAAAAAAAGACAAGTTCTTTGTAAATTCTTTATAAAAGATCTTATTTTTGAACTATATGTAAGCTTAACTAATATGTACGGTTTACTGTGTATCATGCAGAGCCACAAAATTATGAAGCTCGATATGATTATTTCTGATCTAGGACCAGAAGAGCGTAAAAGTTTAATGGAAAAATTGCAAAAGGATGAATCGGGAGAATGAAAAAATACTATCGATCCAACATGAGCTTCTTTTTTTAATTATCATTAATAATATACTTAAAATTATTAGATAACATGTGTTAAAAAGTCTACTAATTCACATATGTTTAATGTTGTAAAGGGACCAACAAATCAGAAAAGGAATGTTGTTCTAAGAAAAGAAAAAAAAATAGAACATGCAAATGAAATTCAATTGCTCCTTAGCTCATCTAGAGTGGTGCTGGAAGTTAACAAAAGGGGAAAAAAATTTACAAAAGTTTGAGGGATCTAGTGGAACAAATGTATAGACATTATTTCCAACAATAACAATGTGCTTCAAATGTAATATGTAATCATTGAATTTTTCGATCATTAGGTACAATAAATAAACAATTTAGCATTAAATATTAATTTTCAAGAATTTTCTTGCAAAAAATAAAAGAAAATGAAACTCATTCAGTACATAAAACAGGATGACAAGGAAGAAAATGGTTGATCTTTGAGTTTGTGAGTAATTGTTACTTCCTTATAACAACTTAACTAGATTTCATTTTTGTATTTTTTTAAGTTGTTTTACAAAAATCATCATTGAATGTCTTCAAACAGGTGCTAACATACAAAGAAGAACCATCAGACGAATTGATTGAAATTGGGTTAAATATGGGTTGTGAGTATATGTTGGCATATCAGAATTTAATTGTGAAATTTGTAAGCATCTATCAATCTTGTTTTACTTAGCTCCGTCTATAATTAATAGAACAAAAACATCTTTTATATTAAATATATGATTTTTTATGGGGTATAAAACTTGTAGGAAGCAAAGTATGGAACTGCGCCGACAGATGAAATTTTGAAAGATGGCATGGTACATGGTTTTGAAAGAATGTGTATAATTTATGAGTCAATTGTTGCTATGGTACATCATTTTTCTTTTCGATTTACATTGATGTATATTATTTAATATTGCAATTTTCATTATTCTCACCAATGTATATACACTCATTTCAATTTATTTTTATGTTTTTAGATGGAAGGTGAAGAAGAATAAAACAATCAACACCATGAACAAAACATTCCTGAAAATAACCCAAGTCATGGAAGTAGCTCTAGCAGTGACAACAGTTCAAGCGAAGAATGATGATCACTATGTTTGGATATCAAAGTAAGGCGTTTTATTTTTTGAAATATATATGTCCGTGAAATTAGACATTTTTTTTAATGTAATGGACATAGTGTCCCAATTGAAAGACAAATGGATACCAATAACTGTCCCATTTTTTATGATAAATATTGTCTTATATATAATCATAAAATATGTTTTAATTTATTCTATTTCGTTATCCATTGTTGCTATTGCGTTCTCCATTGTCGTTCGCCATTTTCATTCTCAAATGCACTAATAAAAATTTAATTCATATGAATATTGCTATAAGATATATATGTGTCGACTTTTGATGAATAATGAATTTTAAAAAACCACAATAATTATGATATGATATAACAAGTTAATCCAAAAATCACATTCAAATGAATTAATAAAAAAGTAATTAATATGAAAATTGTTATAAGATGTGTCGAATTTTGATGAATAATGAATTTAAAACAATCACAATAATTGGATTGTCACAGGTCAATGTTTCTAAAAAATACAACATGAAAATCGGTGTGTGCAGTAACTGTACACCGGTGCGTTTATGTGTCTATACGCACCGGTGCCATTATACGATCTATGGGCACCCCACAAATACTGATACCAATTATCAATATCAGTGTGTTTGTGTGATACTGCACACCAGAGCATTTATGTATCTATAAGCACCAATGTATTTTAAAATCTATGGGCACTGCACGAATACCAATACCAATTATAAATATCGGTACCTTTCTATGATACGTTGCACCGGTGAATTGATATGACCTATGGGCACCGCACAAATCCCAAGACCAATTAGAATGGCCCCGTGCGTTGTATGACCAACACTACACCTGGTGCAGTTTTACACTTAAATGTCCCGGTGCATTGGACTGACACAGCCTCGGGGAACCGTCAGAATGTACACACCAGTGCCTTAAAGGCATAGTAGCGCACCGATGAAAAGACATCCGTAATAACCTTTGGCCACCCATTTTTTTTAGTTGTGTTGAATTTCCGTTAAAAGCTTCGCCAAAACCTCCGTAACCATAAACGGATGTTGTAGCAATTTTTTTTTTGACACTTTTGGCCAAGTTTATAACACTAAAAACCTCCTTTATAACCTCCGCTAGAGGGTCTTTTCCTTGTAGTGAGAAATGGTCCATATTTTTTGCAAAGCCTCCATGAGGTGACAAAATTTCTGTTGAACCTAGTCCTTGGTGAGCCACTTGCATTAGTGAAGGAGTTGGATGGCTTTGATAGCTCGATATAGTTCGATCCCTTGATGGAAAGTATTATTGATCTATTTTTTATTCATCCTACCAGGTGTGGCCTATTCAATGCAGCTTGGGTTGAGCTCTATTGGTGTCAGCTACTCAGCAATTTCTAGTGTGTCCAGCAATGGGGGAAAGTATGGCCACAACTAGTCCACATGGAATATTGGGTGTAGGCCAAGGAATCGTGGGATGCTGAGATCGAAGGAATTGTACCCTACAACCTTAATGATGTTTTAAGGCCCATATTGGAGTAGGTGAAGCTTGTTGTAGTCCCTAGCGAGGCACTTCTTTTGAAAATGTAATGAAACTTTGTCGTCCACCTGAAACTTGTTTGGCACCTGATGTTGGTCATGGAGTTGTTTGTACTTAACATTTGCTCTGTATAGTATTTCATAGACCTACTGGCAGATGTGTTGAATGTATTCAATGAAGTTTTTAGCCATGTCATATTCAGACTGGACATGAGCCAAATCTTCTTGAGTAGTAGCAAGTGGTATGGAAACATCAATGGGACATAGTGGCTGGAATCCTAGTCCCACCTGAAAGGGGTTGTGGCCAGTTGAGATTTGGAGAGATATATTATTATTGTGTTGTACATATGAGAGGATTTTGTTCCATGTGCGTGGATGATTCTAGTTTTACATGGAAATATGTTCACAATCATCTTATTTATGACCTCTGTTTAGCCATTCATTTTGGGGTAGAAGGTCGCGGAATTAGTGAGCTTGGTGTTTGGTCTCAACCTAGTCTCCTAAATTGAGCTCATTTAATTGTCAACCAGGGTCAGTAAACTACTGAAGTGTGGTGCACCATATGTGCCTAAGCAACCTCTTCCTACTTCGTTGTGTTTAGTGTTTTCTGATGTTTTTGGTTTTATGGTTTTATTTTGAAAAGGAAAAGAACTAAGCGCTAAATTAAGGGAAACTATTGGTCAAAACAGAGTGAAGCCTAAACTATGATGGTAAACAAATGCAAATGCTGAAACAAAACAGAGTCTAACTATGACTAGCAACCAACAAATACAAAGCTTGATAATGACTCTATTGTAAACTCACAACATGAAATTGAAATGGACCTGAGAAAATGAACAAGCTAAGTGGAAATGAATTTTTCTCCTAAATCACTAATCAAACAGATAACTTACAATGTACAACATCTCATCCATGAATAAAGATTTGTTAGAAAATATGTGGAAAAGAATATTTGTAACAAGGTAAATTTTCTACTCTAAACTAGTTTCTACTTCTGTTTTGCAACTCAATTTAACACTATTAAACCTTTCTCAAAAGTTATAGATTTCCTTTCAAAAATAGTCTTTGAGAAAGAGGCTTGTTTGTGAAATGATAAAGAAGCTGCAAAATACTCCAGACCTTATAATAATACTATCTTTTGTCCAGATAATTGTGTGTGAGTATGAATTTTGAACAAAAGAAGTTTTGTAAGTAATTAAGCCTGTGAGATTGAATTTATTAACTAAGACAAAGTAAGCTACAATGGACAACAACTCAACTTGAAGTGTTAAAGCAATGAGTTAAAACTAAACTAATATGCTATTAATCTACAATGAACAGTATTAAACTAAAGAGCCATTATCATACTTGAAAAGAAAAGACAAATCTGAACCACATGCATTCTACCTCCGGAGTATTAAACCATAGTGCAACTAATCTATTGCATATTACACAGTTTGAAATGAAAACACAATTAAAATCCTAAAATACCACAGTTAATTCCCATTCATCATTACAGATATTTTGGAAGAATTCATTAGAATGAGATTAAACTGTAGAATTCAATACAAATGAACATAAAAACGCAGAATTCAGAAAACTAACTAAGCTAAGAATGAAACGAGAGTTACTTATCTAAATTAAAAAGAACAGAGCTGCACAGGAGGTAGGGGCCCTCCACCACCTGGTAGCACGTAATCTAACTCAAGATCGACTCAATGCATTCAAAGGAATACTGCTTCTTTCATTAAAGGAGAAAAATGCTTAAAACAGAGTATTCACGGTTAGCAGCAAAAACCAAATTCTAACCAAGATCTAACTTTCTTCTCTCGGTTCCCCAAGCTTATTAATAGCAAATTTACATAACAGAACTGGAGAAAATAAAGGGATAAGTGTCTTTCCTAATAGAAACCAAACTAGGACTCTGATCATGATCACGTAACAGAATCTGGACTGACCTTGTCCTGTTAGGAGTCTACTTCCTAGTTTGATTCCCACGTGCTTAACCACCTGTAGAATTGTGCTCAGACTTTGTAGGGAGCAAGGAATGATGTGGATGAAGTCTGGAATTTGCCCATATGCGCCTTTCTTTGAGACGACACCTGTAACCCACTCAAACTGTAAAACAGCTGCGGAATTCGGGATCAACTACGGAATGCGCGGTCAGCTACGGAATGCCTGTATTCTGTAGCTATTTTGCATAAAATTGTTAAAATAGAAAAAATCATGAAAATACAATATGTTAATCAATTTCATGTAACCTTTAAGAAATCCTAATCATTCTCCATTGATTTTAGGCTTATGAAGTGATAAAATAATGATGAAATGAAGTGAAGGTTTGTAAAAGAGAAGGCAATTCTAGGGCTCAACACTTGGTATCTAACAACAACCAAAGGATTGACCAGAATTCACTTAGGAATCTGTTGTCTCGATGTAATATAATGGATTGTGAGATCCCAAAGTGTACCCACACTCATTCAAAGAAGATTTTGGCAGTGGCTTCTACGATGACAATCTTCTTGCAGGCCACCAAAATGGCCATCTTGGATAATTTGTCCATGACCACAAAAACATAATTGTTTCCATGCTTGGTAGAAAGAAGGCCTACCATGCTATCCATGGAGATGGATTCCCAGTGCTGGATAGGAGTAGGAAGAGGAGTATACAGGCCTTGCTTCTTCATTATAGGTTTGGCAATGACACATGAAATGCAGTATCTTATGTACTTCCCAACATCTTGTCGAAGGTTGGCCAATAAAAATACTTCTGCAGCGTGGCCACTATATTTTCTACCCAAAATGTCCAGTGACTCAACTGTAGTACACCTCCCAAATCATCTTAGCACATCACTCACTTGAAGGAACATAGAGTTGTCCTAGGTGGAATAATAGTGCGTCATGGAGGTGAAAGTCCAGAACTTTCTTACCTTCCAAGAGCATCTAATATATGGTGTCAAATTTTGAATCACTTTTGTAAATTTATGGTCATTCCAAAGTATCATTTCCACAAGATTCGAGCATAGTGGTCAGCTCCATGACTGGCAGTCGACAAAGGAAACCTAAAACATTATTGGTGTTACCCTTTTTGTACTTATTGATCAAAAGAAACTGTTGTAGGTGTTGGTTCACTAAGGTGACTATTATAGGCAACCTCTATGCTTCTCATTCAATTTTTAACCCAGGGTAAGTCTTCTTATTTCAAGAGTTCAAGCACAATATATGCAAGTGACATTAGGAACAACTACTCTATATTATCATGAAGAATATTATCTAATTCTTGAAGTTAAATCAACTTAAAAAGAAATGGAATTGTAAAATGCCACTAACTATTTTGTATAAATAATCTTAGCAAGGATAACCTCTGATTGAACAACACACTGATGAATTGAACAACAATCCTACTGATTTGAACAACAAACTCAATGAATTGAACAACAATTGCTTATCTAATTTTGCAATGGAATCCTCTTTTCAAACTAACTAGCTAGCATTCCTCTGCATTAAGAAAAAATGAGAAGTCCTATAGTACTTATGGAAAGATATAATTCTTAGCAATATAAAGCATTGAACAGAAATCGTGCTAAAGCTCATAAACAAAAATAAATGTGTTGAGAAAACAATGAAAGCATATAATTGTTATAAAACAATTACTGCAAGCCAGAAAGCATGAGCGATAAATTGTCTTAATGGCATAGGAAATTGCAGCATCATAGACTTAGAAGTTAACAAGTGGAAAGATATCTCGCAGAATGCCTCAGATACTATGAACATAAATTTCATAATTAACGTACAACACATAGATGAGCATGAAAACTCCCAGGGCTGGGCCCAAACCACTAGAAGTCTAACGCGACAGAAAATCAGGAAATGACTATTGATAATACCAAAATTCTTTATTAAATAAAAGGTCAAGACATGAATACAACTAGACATTTTTGTCCTGATACGCCTATTACAGAAGAGAATTCCTATTCAGCTTCTCCCTTTTCTCGTCCATCGTCGACCTTTTTAAAGGCGATTTCTCTTAGTGGAATGGTCTTTTCCAAATGACAACTCGTTCCTCGTGGATGTCGTTTGAGTTATTCAAACAAGGATCTGTCTTTCCGTCTTCTACCAGTCCTCGGGAGTCATTGTGATTTTGTGAGTCTCTGTCTGTTAGTTGTCTTTTGGTCATCATCGATTCAGCTGCTTTGTTTTCCTGTGAATAAAGATGAAATAAGTCAAATCCTTGTTGTCTAAACATCATTTTTACCGTTAGTCCATTTGTCTTGATTTTACATTAATCCTCCTTTCATTTATTGTTAAGATGAGGAAAAATTCATGAAAGTGTATGATAATTCAAAGTAAAAGTAGGATGAAAACGTACCTTAATTCTTGCCCAACATACTCCCTTTCTTACCTATTTTCAGGTCCTCGTGCAAACAAATGATTGAGGTGTAACTAGGTCAGAGAATAGGCAGGGTAGACTTCTTCCTTGTATGCTCTGAAACCCTATTTTTTTCTAATTCTTGCAAAGGCAGCATTTGTGCACCCTTTTGGAAGTTCATAGTCATGATCATAACCCTCAGGGGGGTACCAGATGAGAGGGAATCTATACCTGCACCTTATCGATGCAAGACCCATGTTGAAGACGAGATTTCTATATAAAAGGAATCTGTAGGTGGCCGCTTTGAAGTTTTTGTAGCCAAATGGCTCCCTATTTTTCACATTGTTCGTGGAGGCCATCCAACTTTGTTTGGATGCTACCAGAGCTTCTTCCTAAATGTCTTTGAAATACTCCTGCCTATGTTGTATAATGCCTCTATGGATAGGTCCCAGCTTAGTCCTTACCCCTTTCTCTGCATGAAATTATTGTGTTTGATGAATAGTTGCAGGGGTTTAGTGGGCTTCCCTCTAACCCACAGGTATAGGCCATGTTCTCTCTTTTGGAAAATGTTATAGGGTTTGGCCCACCTAATCTGGTTCTTAGCAAAAGAGAGGAAGGCCTGGAACTGAATATATCCTATAAAGGCACTAGGATTATTGTCCGTGTCCTCCTCTAGAAAGAAGTTGTGAATGTAGAGTTCACAGAAAAGGCGTTGGACCTGTTCATCTTGATCATTGCAGCAATAAACAAATTCCTCTATAGTTTTGAAAGTTGTGGGCTTCCCTGCCCTGACAACCTTTATCTTCAACAGTAAATATCGTTCAACTAGAAATAGGGCATAGTTGGTGGCTGGTGCCCTGCATGTTAGCGCATCAGAGTACAGAGAGAAAATCATAGTGATTTGTTTCTTGGCTTGTTCCACCTGGTCTTGTGCCTTTTTACCTTTGCTTTCTCTTCTCTAAGCTAATAAAATGTTTCATCTTCTATTGTAGAAAGGTTTGTGAATTTATTTAACAGTTCCTGATACTCTTGTGTTGGCACTATTTCCTTTTTGCATTGTGCTAACTCATTTTGTGTTCAAATTAATTCATTATACCATTTTTTATTGGCATTTTTTTCAACCAGAGGAGCATAGGGAGGGGTTTGCTTCATTTGGGTTTCCTTTTCTTCATTGAATTCCTACCTAGTTTGTATAAAGGCTTCAGTAGTAACCACCAGGTCTGTATGTACCTCAATCTCAGTAGTTATTTCCAAGTCAGTCTGCATCTCAACCTCGGCAGTGTCTGATAAGTCAGTCTACATCTCAGTGTCTGATAAGTCAGTTTGCATCTCAGCCTCAGCAGCGTTTTCTAATTCAGTCTGCATCTCAGCCTCAACAGTATCTAACAAATTGGTGACCAACTTTGTTTGGGTTTTTGTGGTGGTCAATTATTTCTTAAGCTTCTGGGCCTCGCTTACCTCTTTCAATTGCTTCCTCAAATGTTTTCCATTTTCCTTAACCTTTTGCAGGTTCTGCTTAATTTCTTAAACTTATTTTCAGCTAAATTTTCTTCTGACCTGATTTCAGCAGGGAATGGAGGAGCAACAACCTCATTTTCAGGAATGGTGATGTCAATTTCAGGATTTTCTATGATGTAATTTTATACCTATACTACAGAGTTTACTTCTGCATGAGGGTCTCGGCTGGGTGAGACAATATTCCCCTCAAGTGTTAAGAGGAACCATTTCCATGCTTGCATTTTGTTCCAAGGGGATGGTGTCTCCTGACTAGTTTTCAGATTCAACTACCCCTTTTGCATGCTCTTCCTTATTCACTCCATCACTATCGAGAGGAGACAAGGCCCTACAAGCCTGTGATTCCTCTTGATGGGGTAATATCTCAGTGTCGCCAGAGCTGCTGGCAGTGGCAGATTTGTCTAACGGTTCTTCTTGCTCTTCAGCTTGCTTAGATAGGCTTCTAGTTTCATGGGATGCCCTCATTTGCTCCAAGACTCAAGCCATCTCTTCCTCATAATCTTGTAAGGGTATATTTTTAGGGCTTGAGGGTAGTGAGCGGGATGGCCTTGCCTCCTCTAGGAATTCCGAGGTTTCTTGTTGTAAATGTAGTATTTTGGACTGCCTTCACTTGCTTGGTTCTGAAGTTGAGGCACAAGTCCTTTTTATTCTAGGTATGTTCATTCTAGGGAGCTCAATTTTGGTCCCGACAGGGTTTTCCTCAGGTGCCTGCGCAGAAGGGTTAGCAAAGTTGTCCCAGGATATCCGCTGCTTTCCTAACTCATGCATGGTGATTAATTTGATTAAACCATGGTGACTGATGACTGCTTGAGGGTTTTTATCTTTTCTTATTCGAACAAAAATTTCGTGTAATAAAGAATTTAAGAATGCAGGCAGATTAACTAAAATATTTTTTTAAGCACAGCTAATAATTTGAGTTGACGAGGTTTTGCTACATCTTGGCATCCATCACATGTGATGAATCTCTGGATGAATGTTTTCAGTTCCTACCACAGTTGATGTAGAGAGGTAGGGTTAATCCCTTTCCCTTTTCTCTCCAATGGTTCTTCTGGATCATGGTATGCTGCGACTACCTCTCGTAACAGAAGGTGTTTTTTGGTCCATCTCTCTCCCTCTGCTGGTATTCTAGAAACTTCAGCAATAATATCTTATGTGACCAGTATAATCCTTCCCTTGAGCCTGGTCTATCCCTCTTGTAGGTTCTGCAGGAACTGAATTTCTATCTTTGTATCAAATCCTTGTAATTTGTGTAAATATGGCAACCAGCCAGCTTGCTAGAGGATAGTGTGAGCTGCATCTGAAATCGGGAATGCCGTAGGTTCATTCCAGAGAGGTTTTCCTCCCATGGCTGATTCGTTTTCTTGAGCTAATTTCTCCTTCTAATTCTGTCCTCTTTTGGCCCTGTTAGTTCGAATGAGCACTATATGCAAGAGAAAGGGAAATTGCAGCCTTCTGTAGGTAACTTCATACCTTATTTTCAATGATCCTTTGGTCTTATAAGCATATATAATGGAATTTGTGCAAGAAATTCGCATGCTTGATGTTTATTGATAATTACACCCCCTCTCTCGAAGTAAGGGTGCCCGCGTCCTCAAGTACAAGAGAGATTTGATCAATCATGAATGCATATGGGGGAAATGTCAGGGTTCAGTAATCACAGTCTGTACGCAAGAACAGAGGCTATGACTTTGGAGCTCAAGGAAAGAGGAGTGATTGAGTAATTATGAGCGCATGCAGTGTAAAAGTCAAAATTGGAAGTTATCATAATTGTGTCTCATGCAGAAGTGACCGGAGAGGGGAAGAAAATAGTATAGCTATTATCATCAAAGGATGTCCTTATTTAATGGTAAAGTGTGACAAAATCATGACTGAGATATATAATGATTGGTGCCATCATCCCAAAGTTCAAACATGCAAGAATAGCTCGTTTATAGTTACTTATGTGTTAGAATAGTATTATCACTAATTTGAGTAGTGGGTTTATGCTAAGAATGGAATAAAAATAGGAGATAAGGTATATGTAAGAGTTATTGGCTAGTGTTGAAACATATTCTCATACCATAAGCAGCGCCACTGCTACCATCAGGTGTTCATAGCCTCGACAGGGTTGTTATTTTAACCCAAAAAATGAGCCAGGATCCTTTATGTAAAAGTAGTTATTCTGCCAATTTTGTGGATAGATCAACATGCTAGTATGATAGCCAGATAGCCACAGTGCCACTCACTAGAGTTGTAGCAGAGTGATCAGGTTGTCTTGTGATGAGACCTCATGTCCTTCAAGCAGTTGAGAAGGTCATTACCCTGGTGTGATGGCCATTGTGGGCATGTCACCTGCTAAAATCTTATGAACATGGTAGGTTGGCTCGTTATGAGACCCCCTATCCTCTCTTAAAAATTTGCATATAAACATAGTACTTATTTTTTTTAAATTAAGCGTTTTTATTTATGAAGAGGCCACTGTGCTGGTATGATGGCCATATAGTCATAGTGCCATTCACTAGGATTGTAACAGAGTGATTAGGTCAGCTCGTGATGAGACCTCCTTTCCTTCAAGCAGTTGAGAAGGTTATTACCCTGGTGTGATGGCCATTGTGGGCATGTCACCTGCTAAACCCTTATGATCATGGTAGGTCGACTCATGATGAGACCCCCTGTCCTCTCTTAAAAAATTTCATATAAACATAATAGTTATTATTTATACATGAAGGGAGGCTCATTAACTCCTTAAGAGTTAGGGATGGTGTGAGAAGTAAAAATAATGCCAATACAATTAATACCCCTTATTCCTATTTCTTTATGTCAAAGGGAAATACTACTCAACAATGCGTAAAAATATATACCATTATAAGACTATGTATTCTGTGATAACATATTTGAGCGGGGAATGAATTAGCCCTTAATTGCATAGATGTACCATGTCAGCTTCTGGGTTAGAGATTATAGTGTCAAGGATCATCATATTAGTAATTTTATTGCTTTCCTCTTCTTCAATTGCCAATTCCTACTTAGAGATGTCTTTTATAGCTAGGGTGTGGAATAGGAGAGGATATTGACAAAAGAAATAAGGATCGTGTTTCTTTAAAGAGAGGAAAAAAAATCAGCTATTCAATCCATTTGAACAACAGTTTTTCAATTAGGCAGTCATTCAAAGGTTTGAACGGTAAAAAAATAACGCGAAACATGGTAGTTCAATTCGATTGAATAGCAACTGTTAAATTATATTGAACAATAGTCATTCAAAGACTTGAACAAAAAGGATATAAGAATGGAAAAACATGGTTGTTCAATCTGATTGAAAAATGGATGTTCAATCGTATTGAATAGCAGTCGTTCAAATAATTTGAACAACAAGGAAAAATAAAAAAACACAAAAACACGGTTGTTCAATCCGATTGAATAGTAGTTGTTCAATTGGATTGAACAGCAACCATTCAAATAATTTTGAACAAGGAGGAAAAATAAAAAACACAAAAACAAGGTTGTTCAATCTGATTGAACAGTATTTTTTCAATGGGATTGAACAACAGCCGCTCAAAGAATTTGAACAACAAGAAAAAAAATAAAAAACACAAAAACACGGTTGTTCAATCCGATTGAACAACATATGTTCAATTGGATTGAACAACAGTCATTAAAAGAATTTGAATAGCAAGAAAAAAAATAAAAAACACAAAAACACGGTTGTTCAATCTGATTGAACATCAACTATTCAATTGGATTGAACAGTAGTCGTTCAAAGAATTTGAACAAAAAGGAAAAATAAAAACACAGGAGGATGAGAAAAAGGGTACAATTGTGAGCATGAAGAATGTACAACAAAATAAGAAACTAGGAATTGTAAGGAGATTATATACATTATTTACAAATGAAGGTAGCAAACTCTCATGTACTTGAGTTTGTGGGGTTATCACCCCCTTCTGCCACAACTTGGACAGTGGGATCGTTTCGTACTTGCTAGCAGAAAGACTCCTTTGTGAGAGGTTTGTGATAGAGGCATACTTTGTGCCCGTTGACTCAAAATGTAGAACTAGACCCATCTATGGTGGTGAAGGTTAGGGTACCGTTGTTGTGTACTTCTTGAATTTCGTATGGACCGAGCCACCTTGTTTGTAATTTTCCTGGAAAATATTGGAATCTAGATTCATAGAGAAGTGCCCAATCTCCTTTCTGGAATGTCTTATTTTTGATGAGGTTGTCATGCCACTTAGCTCGTTGTTGTTGTATGATCGATGTGCGCTGCAGATCCAGTAGCCGTATTTCATCCAATTCATTTATTTGCTGGAGTCTTTTAATCTGGGCCTTCGTCAAGTCCAACCCTACTTCCTGGGTTGTCCTTAGAGTCTTGACTTATAATTCAATGGGGAAAATAGGCTCTCTTCCAAATATTAGATGATACAAAGAATATCCAGTGGTGTTTCGCCATGTTGTGCAATAAGCCCATAGTGCCTCTGGTAGTCTAGTGGCCCAGTCACGGCGATGCGATGATACTGTTTTAGTAAGAATTTCCTCAAGGAATTTGTTGGTGCTTTCGACCTTTCCGTTCACCTGTGGGTGGTAAGGAGACGTGACTCTAAGGATGATATGGTGATTCTTTAGAGTGCCTGTAATTTTATTACCTATGAACTATGCCCCTCCATTAGTTATCACTCCCGTGGTAGACCATATCGCACAAATAGCTCAAACAAAAGGTTAATCACAAATTCTTTCGTGGATCTTGGTAAGGCTACTGTTTCCACCCATATTTTTATGTAGTCCGTGGAAACCAGTATGTAGGTTTTCTGATTTAATGGTGGGTTGAATGGCCCAACAAATTCTAGTGCCCATCATTTGAACAATTCTATTACGAATTGTGGTTGTAGTGGCATTTCATCCGTTTGGCCTGGGCTGCCCATTCTTTGGAAACTATCGCAAACTTAGACATATATTTTTGCATATTTGAAGATCGTAGGCCAAAAATAACCCAATTGTAATACTTTGTGCTTCATTCTGTGATCTGAAAAATGGCCACCACATTGTTCATCGTGACAGGCCCGTAGGATATCATAAATCTCGTCTTCTCGGATGCATCTGCGTATATGCATGTTGGCCCCTGTGTGGAAGAGGTATCCACCAATCCAGGAGAACCTAGCATTGTGTTGTACAATCAACTTCCATTCCCTTGATGTTAAATTCCTGGCCAGTTTCCCTATTGATAAGTAGTTTTCTACGTATGCGTACCATGGCGTTTTCACTGCTACGACAAACAGATGTTCGTCGGGAAATTGACGTCGACTACTAGTGTGTCATCTGTCTTTGGAATCCTGGATAGGAAGTCTACGACCATGTTTTCTTTTTCCTTGATGGTTATGTCAAAATCCTACAAAAGCAGCAACTAACGAGTTATTCTCCCATTTGTGATTGGTTTATTGGCTAAATATTTAATGGCAGAGTGATAAGTATACAAGAGTACTTGATAGCCAGTTATATAATGTCTAAATTTATTAATAGCATAAATGACATCCAGGAACTCTTTTTGTGTCACTATGTAGTTTAATTCAGCAGAAGTGAGATTTTTGCTGATATAATAAATAGCATAGGGCTTTTTGTTTTCTTCTTGACCAAGAACTGCCCCTATTGTTATATCAGATGCATCTAAAGAAATGTAAAAAGACAGCTCCCAGTTAGGACCGCATAAGATTGGTGTTGTCGAGACCAGTCTCTTTAAATCTGTACTAGTCTCTTTAAATCTGTAAAAGTAGTGTCACATTTATCAGACCAATGGAATTCGACGTTTCCAGTCAGTGCATACAAAGGTGCAGCAATTTGTGAGAAATTCTTTATAGACCTACGATAATACCCTGCATACCCCAGAAAACTACGTACCTTTGTTTGTGTACAAGGTGTGGATAATAAAAGGATTACCTCTATTTTTCCTGGGTCTACCTATATTCCCACTGCAGAGATATAGTGTCCCAGGATTACTCACTCGGTCATCATCATGTGGCACTTTTCATTTCTTAAGCATAACCTGGTAGAAATACATCGTTCCAATACCTTTTCTAGAGCTTCTAATGCTTGATCAAAGTCATCGCCATATGGGGTGAAGACGTCCATGTAAATTTCAAGCCCCTCATTTATTAAATCAGAAAAAATGCTGAGTATGGCCCTTTGGAAGGTTGCTGGGGCATTTCATAGTCCGAATGGTAGTACCCTGTAGAAAAATGTACCCCATGGGAAGGTAAAGGTTGTTTTATCCTGGTCTTCGAGGGCTATTTTGATTTGATTGTAACTGTTGAACCCATAAATAAAGTAAAAGAACCGCTTCCTTGTTGAGGTATCCAGGACCTGATAAATAAAAGGGAGGGGGAAGTGGTCCTTCTGTGTTGCCTTATTTAGTTCTCGATAATCCAAACAGATTCTCCATTTCCCATTATTTTTAGGGACGACAACCAGAGGGGAGACCCATTTGCTGTTTGAAATAGGATAAATGAAATTCACATCTATCAGTTTTTGCAGCTCCTCTTTTACAATATCTTTTATATGCGGGTTTAACCTACGCTGGGGTTGCCGAATAGGTTGAGCCTCCTTGTCAGTATAGATGCGATGGATGCATAGCTGAGGGTCTATTCCCTTCATGTCTAGGTAGTCCCAAGAAAATTCTCCCTGCTACTTCTGTAACACCTTTATGAGCCTCTACCTTTGGTTACTATCCAGATTTTCATTGATATTCAAAAATTTCCCTAGCTCAATCTCAGCAGGTATGTTGTTGCATACAGCGGTTGTGGGTATGTGTTGATCATTAAGGTCTACCAAGGGATCCTCTTGTGTTTCATCTTCAAGAACTGTTTTTAACATTTGGCATTTTAAGTTTCCAGACGTAGATGGCTGATTCATAAAGTTATTGATTACATTGTCTTCAGTTTGATCCTTAAATTCAAGAGCTTCGACTAATGTCATAGGTGGAAAGATGTTTTGCTCCCAATATGTATGCGGATGCTTGTGAATGTTTAACATGGGTAAAATGGGTTTGGCAGTCAGGTAAATGATAATTTTCTTTATGGAATCTCCCCTAACAATGGTCAAGCTTCCTATCTGGTAGCCTATGTAAGCATCGGTTGTTGCCAACCAAGGCCGCCCAAGAATCAAGGGGTGTCCGTCCATCCGATTCTTTGGGTTAATAACTAAGAAATCAGCTGGATACTCCCATGAGTCCACAGAAACCAGGATATCCTGTAATATTCCTTCTGGCCTGATAACAGACCTGCCAGCAAGTTCCAACAACGTAGCTATGGGTTCTAAAGATGATATGCCTAGCTTCTCACAAGTCCCTATTGTTAAGATGTTAATGGCCACCCCTAAGTTGACCAATGCGTTTGGAAAGGAGTGGCTAGAGATTTACAGTTACTATGGGATTCGCTAAGTCGTCAAATTTCATGGGGATCTCCTTACCCAACAATAAGTCAGATAGTGCTCCCACCACATGAACGGTGGGTACAGTTTTTGTTCTTTTTGCTTGCTTCTTTCCACACAGTTCTTTAATTGGATTAGAATAGACAGGAATGTCTTGTATGGCATGAAGAAGAGGGATTTTGATACAAAGGTTTCTCAATTCCCACAGAATATAAAAATCTGGAGAGACCATTGGTCTAGGCATCGTTAACCTTTCAGGGAAAGGAATTGGAGAAATCCTAAGATTTTCAGGCTTCTCTTGGTCAACCGTTTCCTTTTCTTGATCCACCTCTGTTTCAGTTATATTTGTTTGTCTGGGCTTTGTTGGAGTTCCAAATTCCAATTGTGGTGTGGTCATACCTTGTGCTGGTGAGATAATACATCCTCATCTTAGCCTTAGTTCATTACATTGTTTCTATTCAGTTTTAGGGTTTTGATTTTCTATAATCTGGATTAGTTGAACTGGCATGTTGTTGGGGTTAGGATTGGGTTGGGCTAGTAATTGAGGACGAATGATAGGCTGAGGGTTGTGCTGGATAGGGTATGGAGCTGGAAGTGTAGGTTTATTTTGAATCCATGTCCCCATTGGTGGGTGGGTCATTCCTAGAGGTCGTTTCCAATTTTGAGGCCAATTTGTGGTTTGAGAAGGGGATGTTGGCCACTGGGCTTGATATGGGTTGTATTTCCAATAAGGAGGGGAAAGGGGAAAGCTTGGCCAATTATTCACTGAGGAGGATTGTGTTGGCCAAGGTGGTATAGGAAACGACTGAGATGGCCAAGTGGAGAAAGGTGGTTGATTATGCCAACTGTTGCAGGGTTTTTTTGGTTAAATTGCAGAAAAGGAAAGAACAAAGTCTTGAGGAATACCTAGTCATTCTTGACATTTCCAACGTTAGTTAATTAGGTAGACTAGTTCTATTTCTTCTTATGCTTCTTTGTGAACTGATTTTAGTCCTGGGAGTGAAGGGTAGTGGTCTGTGGCATGATCCTTAGTGCAGAAAGCACAAGTTTGAATCATTTCTAAGGGGCATTCCCTTTGGCTGTGCTTCTTTCGAAAGCATGGGCAAAATATGACCAAGTTCTATTCTGATATAGCGTGCTTCTGCTTAAGTACCCAAAATGTTAGTTTTAAATTCTTCCAAAAGATTACCAAATTCTGCTCTGGTTACGTTGCCATCGGACTGCTTGAAATATTTCCTTGATGAGTCTTGCCCAATTGGCTTATTTCGCGTACTACCCTGAGAGCACTTGATACACAGTGAAATAGTTTTATCATATTCTTCTTGGTAGATGTCCCCTTTTCCCATTATATTAAGTGTTTCAACCCATTCTTCTTTCATCCCCTTAATCATTGTGGCTTTTAAGATGTCTTTGGATAATTCAGTATATGGGGACCTTTGTAGATTATACTGAAATATTTCAACATTTTCTTCTAATGTCTCATTGTATTTTGCAGACATATTGAAGATTTCATCTTTTAATTCCCGAGTCCGACCATAGTCTTAATATTTAATTAGAAAATTATTCTTCATTTGGTCCCAGTTATTGATGGTTCCCCCACTGAGTCCCATGAACCAACGTAATGCAGCCCCCTTCAAAGTAGAGGGGAAATTTTTTAGTTTTTGTGGGTCAATGGTATAGTCATACCCCCTACATAAGGCATCGAACTCAAATAGAAATGCATCAAGATCTTTTGAGGTAAACCCATGGAATATGGGGATGTTTTGTAGGGGAATGGATTTCATAGGGGCGTTAGCAACATGGTTAACAATGGGATACTCCAATGTCGATGTCTGCCTCTGATTCTGGTTTTGATTATTTTCCATTTGATCAAAGATATGCCAGTAATATTCGGGGATCTCTGTTCCAGAGGAGTAATCTTAGTGGGATTGGGTGGTGAGTGCGGAGGAGGCTTTACAACACTTCCTCGATCTAGAATACCAAGCATCTCAGTCTCGACCAATTTTTCAAGGGATTCAGGCTCTAGAGCTTCTACTTGTATTTCCCCACTAGACTTTCTCCTTCCCCTTCTTGTAAATTGCAAGAACCTTCCTCTCTTGAAGGGTCAATACTTATGTGTTCATCAATCTGAAGGCTTTTTTCGGACCCTTTTGTTTCACTATGAATCTTGGCATGGGATGCAGATGGTGAGGCTACTGCCTGAGGGAGTGCAGTATGACTTTGAATAGGAATGGTTTTGGGTCCTATGGATTCCTGGGATTTAGCTTTCTTAATGATTTCATCTATATATGTTGTTCTACCAAGGATCACTGGTCCTTTGGGTTTCGTAGACTTTTGCAGATGATTTTGATTTGTTTCTATCCTTTTCTTCCTAGTCATAAAAAAAGAGCATGTATTCTACTAGCCTTTGTACAATTGCTGAGAAGTGGGTTAGAGAGCAAGTGTTTTTCTTTCTAGTACACAGGTTCTTACCTCTCGTTTTTAATACCCAATTCTTCGCAGCAATAGAGAAAAAGGAATGAAGGGCATCACTCTTAAACACTCTCCCCGGCAACGGCACCAAAAATGTTGGTTCACTAAGGTGACTATTATAGACCTCTATGCTTCTCATTCAATTTTCAACCCAGGGTAAGTCTTCTTATTTCAAGAGTGCAAGCATAGTATATGCAAGTGACATTAGGAACAACTACTCTATATTATCATGAAGAAGATTATCTAATTCTCGAAGTTCAATCAACTTAAAAAGAAATGGAATTGTAAAATGTCGCTAACTATTTTGTCTAAATAAGCTTAGCGAGGATAACCTATGATTGAACAACACACTGATGAATTGAACAACAGTCCTACTGAATTGAACAAAAAACTCAACAAATTGAACAACAATTTCTTATCTAATTTTGTAATGGAATTATCTTTGCAAACTAACTAGCTAGCATTCCTCTGCATTCAGCAACAACGAGAAGTCCTATAGTACTAATGGAAAGATCTAATTCTTAGCGATATAAAGCATTGAATAGAAATTGTGCTAAAGCTCATAAACATATATAAATGTGTTGAGAAAATGATGAAAGCATCTAACAGTTATAAAACAATCACTGCAAGCCAGAAAGCATGAGCGATAAATTGTCTTAATGGTAGAGGAAACTGCAACATCATAGGCTTAGAAGTTAACAAGTGGAAAGATAACTCACAGAATGCATCATATAACTGAACATAAATTCCATAATTAACGTACAACACAGAGATGAGTGTGGAAAATCCCAAGGCTGGGCCCAAACCACCAGAAGTCTAACGCAACTGAAAACTCAGGAAATGACTATTCAAAATACAAAAATTATTTATTAAATAAAAGTTCAAGACATGAATACAACTGAACAGTTTTGTCCTAATACGTCTATTACAGAAGAGAATCCTTATTCAACCTCTCCCTTTTCTCATCCATATTCAGCCTTTTTAAAGGCAATTTTAGTCAGTGGAATGGTCTTTTCCAAACGATAGCCCATTGCTCGTGGCTATTGTTTGAGTTCTTCGGACGTGGATCTGTCTTTCCACCTTCTGCTGGTCCCTAGGGATCATTGTGATTTTGTGCTCTCTGTCTTTCAGTTGTCTTTTGGTCATCGTCGATTTAGCTGCTTTGTTTTCTTGTGAATAAATATGAAATAAGTCAAATCCTTGTTGTTTAAAAATCCTTTTTACCGTTAGTCCATCTGTCCTGATTTTACATTAATCCTCCTTTCCTTTACTATTAAGATGAGGAAAACTTCCTAAAAATGTATGATAATTTGAAGTAAAGGTAGGGTGAAAATGTACCTTAGTTCTGGCCCAACGATAGGTATGTGGACCATTACTGATGGTGATCGTTCACCTACTTTCCTTGTGTCTATATGAACTGCAAAGGTCGATGGTCTATGTGGATGCCCATCTCCTTCCCGAGAATGTATTTCGTCCACTGTTGGCAAGCCTGTAAAATGGAATACATCTCTTTTCATAAGTGGGATACTTTTGGAATGTGTCTAAAAGTGTCTCACTGTGATATGCCATTGGGTGCCCCTTTTGAGTAATAAATGCGCCAATAACATAGTTGGAGGCATTTGTCTCAATTTTAAATGGTTGTTGCAGGTTTGGTAATGTGAGAACCGGTGCAAAGTAGAAGCGATACTTAACTCAGAAAACTCCTTCGGTTGGGATTCATACCAAAAACTTCTCTTTCGCTCTACCCTTGGTGACTTGACTCAAAGGCAAAGTGATATGAGAGAAACCCAACACGAACCTGCGGTAGAAATTGGCAACACCCAGAAAGATGTGGAGCTCTATTAGAGTGGTTGGGGATGGCCAATCCTCAATAAATTGTATCTTGGTTGGGTTGACATGCACACCCTGCTCATCAATGACGTACCCAAGATATTCATCCTAGGTCATGAAGAAAGTTCATTTCTCCAAATTGACACACAACTTGTGTTTTCGTAGGGTTTTTAGGACTTGTCAAATATGGTGTGAGTGTGTAATGTTCCCAAATTTTAGCCTCAAAGCTAAATGAAATATTAGAGTTAGCAACACCTCTAACCGGTAAATAAATGGGTAGAAAAGCCCATAAGTCTCCTAAGGAGGAATAAAAACACTCCAAGTGTGAAAGGAGAAAATATTTACAGCTTAATCAAACACCTCCATGTGTGAAAAGGGATAATAGCAAGATGGTTCATTCCACTTTGACTAAGTCAACAACGCAATTGTGGAGGAGCAGGAATCAAAGAAGGAATAACGCAGTTTTGGAGGGAGATGAATATTTTGATGGAGATGACCTAATTGAGTGGGGCCAAGGGCAAGAAAACTCATATTTTATTTAAGGAAGAGGATGGCAACATTATTCTGGATGTTTTAGATTATTATTTTTTCTGCTCAGACTTTTTCTTCCTCTTGCTGTTTAGCAGGGTTGCTGTGTTGTTTAGCACCGGGTGTTCCCGAGCGGGAATCCCACCTCTTTCCTTGAGGAGACTCTTGGGAGATTTTTCATTCATTTTATACATCAGGTTTTCAGGCCAAGCTTCATCCTACTTCATCAGCGCAGTTTCTGCAGGTTATTGTGCAGTGTTGCAGGGTGCAGCAGTGGAGGGATTGGAATCCCACTTTCTGAGCTAGTTTTCCATTGGAGGGAGGTTTCCTTCACTTGGGAGACCTGTTTGGTGAGGTCTTGAGATTATTTCAGATTTATGGCATCAGGCCACACATTTCCCAACATTCCCAGCATTGTTCCGGCTAGGGAATGCATTATTTTTGGAGGCAGCTTCAGTGGATGGTCTAGTGGCTCCGTTGCAGTGTTTTCTTGTAGTTTAGAGGTTCATCCTTTCATGGGAGGAAGCCCTTGAGGGATATAAATAAGATCAGAAATATTTCATCCTTATACACTCTTATTCTTCTGTGTTGCAGTGGTTATTCAGTAATTTTCTGAAGATCACATTTGTATGGAGAGTGTATGACAATAAACCCTTCTCGGGTTCTCTTGTATTTTGTATAAGGAGACTAGATATCAGTTCTTGAGCCTCATTGATTAATATATGAATATATCTACTTGTTATCCTATTTTATAAGTTGAAACCCTCATAATATTACGCAGTCTCTTTTTTGTATTATTTATAAGTAGCAGTGTCTGGGGTTTCTAGTCATTTTCAGCTACACTAGTGTGGGGGGTTTGTTTACCTCACCTAGTTTCATTTCTTTCTGATATCCTCTTGGACTTCTATTCTAGATAGATGTATCTAATGTATCCAAGTGATTATTTTCATTTCTATGGCTCATATTTCTGGAAATCCATTTTTCTTTGAATGCTTTGTTGAGCAGTCCATTTTTGGAATATTTTAAGATATTCCCAATACTGCTTATTTTCCCTGTTTTGGGATATTACAGTGGTATCAAAGCTTCAATATTGGCTCAGCCTATGGATCTCAGGCCATTATACTTTCAGGATAGATGGACATAAAAGAGAAGGCTTCAGTATGTGAAGGGAGAAAGGAAGACAAGCTTACAAAGCTTCTTCCAAAATCTATGCAAAGCTTTCAAGGAGAGCTGAAGAAAATAAGAATGGAGATGGTATCTCCAAGGGAGTTTGGATCTAGAGCTGAATCTTGATTTTCACATGGTGGGTGTGAGCATGCAGCTACACACCATGATGCACAATGCATTCAAGTGCCTAGATCTATGTTGAGATGGATGAAAGGAGGGAAAATGCCTAAGAGGAGAACTCTTAGTAATTTTTTGCAGGAGTATGAATCTCAAACTGAGAGGTTTAGAGATCATACCAATTTCCAAGAGTTTTTCAAGACCCAGGTGGGGGAGAGCAAGCAGTAGGATGCAGATAGATTTCTTCTATCTACTTTTGAAGGCTCACCTACATGTTCAGTTGGAGCATGGGTGAAGGAGCTAGACTCCTATTTTCAGCAGCACCATATTTCTGAATATGAAGTCATCAGAGTTGCAGCACTGCATTTTAGAGGTAAGGCCCATGCATGGTGGATTTTTGAATCTTTTTCCTTAAAAAATGCAAACACTTCCTCTTATGCAAGATTCATTGAGACATTGATGGGAAGGTTTGATGGGAAACTTCCTAAGACACATGAGAAAGAAAAACTAGAGAAAACAAAAGACTTTCATGTGATGGAGGAAACTCCACTTCAAGAAACCATGGGAGAAGATGACATCTTGCATTACACATTGCTGGAGGCAAGACCTCTAGTTCATATTCCTAAACAAGAGGGCATGGGGATCACTTTTTCACAAGAGGATCCAATTGTTGAGATGTTGCCTATACACATTGATGAGGAAGAAAGCAACAACGTTGTCACATCTAGAGCACATCTGGTACCTCATGCAGAGGGAGGAGGAGCACATGTTATGACAGGAGGGATTCTTGTATCCTTGCAAGAAGTTCCCTAGGATCTCATACATGGAGGCCCAAGCACAATCAGTGAGCTGCATGATTGTGCAGCGTTGCAGCTGGAAGGAGGAGTTAGGAAGGAAGAGCAGCATCACTTGATGAGAGGTACACACCCTTCTCTATTTTAGAGAGCTAATGCAAAGAGGAGGAAGACTGTACTACATTGTGAAAGCAAGGGCAAGGTTTCCCAAGCATATGTACATTTTACTCTTGACATTGATGTCTCACAACATGGAGGCATCCCACCGGGGAGGCCACCAGATCTAGCATTGATGAAAGACATCTTGTCTTTGGATTCACTGCTCTTGGATTTTGGAGAGGTGAAGAGTTTGGAGGAGAAATTTGGCATGGGGGATGTCAAAGTAGGAGGTAGCAGCATGAGGAGAGCTTCACATGCCAGATCACCAGCGTTGTCTCATAGGAGGATTGTTCCTTATTGGAGATCTCAGCTCTTAGTAGAGTACTCCAAGGATCTTGGTGCAACCATGATTCTCAATTACCTAGATAGAGATGATGAGTATATGGTGGTTGATGTCGTCATCTATTCACATGGCAGATTCTTCTTGACTAGAGCTTCTAGTCTCAAGGAGAAGTTGCTACTTGCAGCACATGAGGGCTTCCTTTCCATGCATTATGATGCGTATCTTTCTTTGGCAGAGGGGTTCACTTGGGAGGGCATTCGGCATGACATATTTCAGCATATAGAGAGATGCATAGCCCAGATGGTGATAGATAGGAGATTGCAACCACTTCCCTACTCATTGGAGGTGAGGGAAAGATTCCAGTTGATCCATTTCAGCTCAAGATCTCAAGTACATGACGGAGGAGGTATAATTCCACATTTTGTATTGTACTTCTTTTCCTTGTTTCAGCAGCATGATGTATCAAGAAGAATTATCTCTTCTTGCATATTGTATGATGATGTACTTGTAGCTACTTGTAGCATTGATTTTGGCTATATTTTTGGTGGTTTGTGGGGGAAGCTACATGATTCTTGGTGTAAAACATTGACACCATATTGTAACTTCATGTTTCCATATTATGAGATTACTGTGGCAGCAAAAAAGTGGCTGGTGAAGCACTTGTTATTTCTTATTTTGATGCAGGAAAAGGATGCACTGCACTGGTTCCATGAGTGGAACTATGATTCACTCTCTGGTTGCCATTTGGCACCTTGTTTTCATTGTACTTTGCTTCCATGTATTGCTGATATGTCTATGCTCATGGGAAGCTTTGTTTGGAGAGTGTGGGAGGTAGTATAGATGCCCATTAAGAGCATGATTCTCCTCACTTTACATGTTTTACATTTCAGGAGGAACCATGGGAAAACCATGATTGCCACATCACACTTTTTTCCTTCTTGTGGGAGGAACCAATTGAAGAACTTGAGGAGGCACTTCATAGCTGAATTTTGATGGGGGAACTTGGGCCATTCTTGGAGGCCATGTTATTTTAGCCTAGGGACAGAGGCAGCCCCATGTTTACCATAAATGGAGAGAGAAACCATTTGGATGGAAGAATCCAATCTCTCCATGCAGCCCCAACACATTGTATAAAATCGGGGTTGATGATTCTTTTGATGAGCTACCTAGGATGGCTCATTTCATTTGGGTGATAGCATGGGTGAGGGAGGCACTCATTCACCATTTTTTTCATCACTCCTACCTTGTGGAGGCCATGGGACATCAAGCAGGTTTCCATTCACACTTTCCACATTTGATTGATGTAGACCATTTGGTTTTGCACACTTGGGAGGAAGCATTGGATGGCAGTTTTATTGTAGATTATATTGATATAGTGATGGAGGCCATTGATGGGAGGCCATGAGAGGAGGAGGGGAGAAATTTTTCTCTCCCTATACATTTTCTTGAGGACAAGCAAATATTTTGGAGGGGAGGACTGTAATGTTCCCAAATTTTAGCCTCAAAGCTAAATGGAACATTAGAGTTAGCAACATCTCTAACCGGTAAATAAATGGGTAGAAAAGCCCATAAGTCTCCTAAGGAGGAATAAAAACACTCCAAGTGTGAAAGGAGACACTCTTTACAGCTTAATAAAACACCTCCATGTGTGAACAAGGATAATATCAAGATGGTTCAGGCCACTTTGACTAAGTCAACAACGCAGTTGTGGAGGAGCAGGAATCAAAGAAGGAATATTGCAGTTTTGGAGGGAGATGAATATTTTGATGGAGATGACCTAATTGAGTGGGGCCAAGGGCAAGAAAACTTATATTTTATTTAAGGAAGAGGATGGAAGCATTATTCTGGATGTTTTAGATTATTATTTTATCTGCTCAGACTTTTTGCTTCTTCTTGTTGTTTAGCAAGGTTGCTATGTTGTTTAGCACCAGGTGTTCCCGAGCGGGAATCCCACCTCTTTCCTTGAGGAGCCTCTTGGGAGAGTTTGCATTCATTTTATACATTAGGTTTTCAAGCCAAACTTCAGCCTACTTCATTAGTGCAGTTTCTGTAGGTTATTGTGCAGCGTTGCAGGGTGCAGCAGTGGAGGGATTGGAATCCCACTTTCTGAGCTATTTTTCCATTGGAGGGAGGTTTCCTTCACTTGGGAGACCTGTTTGGAGAGGTCTTGAGCTTATTTCAGATCTATGGCATCAGGCCACACATTTCCCAACATTCCCAACATTGTTCCGGCTAGGGAATGCGTTATTTTTGGAGGCAGCTTCAGTGGATGGTCTAGTGGCTCTGTTGCAGTGTTTTCTTGTAGTTGAGAGGTTTATCCTTTCATGGGAGGAAGCCCTTGAGGGATCTAAATAATATCATAAATATTTCAGCCTTCTACACTCTTATTCTTCTGTGTTGCAATGGTTATTCAGTAATTTTCTGAAGATCACATTTGTATGGAGAGTGTATGACAATAAACCCTTCCCGGGTTCTCTTGTATTTTGTATAAGGAGACTAGATATCAGTTCTTGAGCCTCATTGATTAATATATGAGTATATCTACATGTTATCCTATTTTCTAAGTTGAAACCCTCATAATACTGCGCAGTCTCTTTTGTGTATTATTTCTGAGTAGCAGTTTCTGGGGTTTCTAGTCATTTTCAGCTACACTAGTGTAGGAGGTCTGTTTACCTCACCTAGTTTCATTTCTTTATGATCCCCTCTTGGACTTAGATGCTAGATATATGTATCTAATGGATCTGTAATGTTCCAACTTAGCCTTAGCTAAGAGGAACATTCAATTTTGTTTTAATTCTTGTTGCATGAACAAATGAATAAAGGAGGACATGTAAAACTCCTGAAAAGTCTAAATAAATAAATGCCCATGTGAACAAAGATAAATCAGGGCCATGTAAATAATCACTTGTAGGTGTGAAAGAGGGTTGAGCTAAATACTGGGTCAACCTTGACCAAATCAACAACGTTGTCTAGGTTCATTGCATCTCCAAAAGGGATAGCGCAGTCCTAGAAGGAGGCCTCTCATGTGAAAAGGGATAACTCATCAAGGTGGTTTAGGGTTTGCAAAGGCTTTATCATCTTATAAAAGGAAAGGGAGGGCAGCAAGAGAAGGTTTTTGATTGATCATATTCATGAGTATTTTTCTACGTAGACAAATACTATTCTTTGTTGTTTAGTGGAGAATTATTCTCGGAATTCCTATGCAGGAATTTCCCCTCTTCCTTTGAGGATTCTTGGAGGAGTGTTTTCTAAATTGATCCACTATTAGGCTTGATGCCAAGCTCTACTTACATTGACAACATTGATCCATTTATGTTTTTGTTGTCTCTGCAAGCTGCAACAAGTGGGAGTCTAGATCTGTATAGATCTAGTGTATTTTGGGAGCCTCTTCTCATGGAGTGTGTCTTTTAACCTCTTGGAAGAGTGTCTCTTCTATTTGTACTTCAGATATTCAATTTTTCAGTGGTTATCTATGTCAATTGAGCTATAGTTCTTTTCATCTTGATAGACTACGTTATTTTGGTGTGAGGCTCTTCATGGTGTTTTGCTCATAGTTTAGATCAGAGATCTCTAGTGCTAGGATTTCCTTCCACTTGGTGATCCATGGATTAGCTTATTGATCCATGTTCTATTTAGATCTGATCCATTGTAATGAAATTTTATATTCAGAAATTTACTGCAGCAATTTCCAGATCTGCAACTTGTTTTTCATATCTACTCTTATTTATGCATGCTTTTGCCAAAATTCCAAGGGGATCTTGAAGAGAAAACTATCTAGTTTCCATATCTGAAATAGATCTGATGTTTGGTCCACATATCTTCCCTAGATCTGAGTTGTAACTTCCAGCTACTGAAGCTCCTGAAAAATAATGCTGTTGAGCCATTTCTGCAAATGTACATCTGTTCTAGCTCTCTTTTCTAAAGATTTCTTGCTCTCTTTTCTCATGTAATCTACTGTATGTTGAAGGAGCTTCACTTTACTTCTGATTTGTTGTTGTACTTACATTTATTAATCATATATGATGGCCTCCTTCTCATATGGACCAAGACTACGTTATTCTTGAGGTGGTTTGTTGTGCATAGTTGCAACCCCTCTTGTAGGGTGTTTTTCAGCTAGACTAGGTTGTGGGAGACCTGTTTACCACACCTAGTTTGATTTGTTTTTCCTTCCCTTCTGGATCTAGACCCTAGATCAGCTGATCTAAGGGATCCAAGGGCTTCAAAATCATTTCTATATATCAATCTCCCCAGGAGTGTGTTATTTTTCCAGTCTTACTGTGCAATCCCAATTTGGGAACATTATAGGATCCAAGTGATTATTTTCATTTCTATGGTTCATATATCTAGAAATGCGTTTTTCTATGAATGCATTGTTGATTAGTCCATTTTTGGAATATTTTAAGATATTCCCAATGCTTCTTATTTTCCATATTTTGGGATATTACAAAGTGATCTTCCCAACTCTGACTGAATATCAAGATGTCATCCAAATTTTCAACCACGAATGAGTTGTTGAAGGGTCGCAATATTGCGTCCATCAACCTCATGAAGGTCATCGGGGCATTCTTCAACCTGTAAGGCATGAAAAACCATTCGTAAAGGCCCTCCATAGATTTGAAGGAAATATTCCACACATCGTAGGGTTCGATTAGTACCTGGTGGTAACCGAACTTCAAGTCAATCTTGCTGAAATATTTGGCTCCCTTGAGCTGGTGAAAAAGGTCATTGATCAGTGGGATTAGATACCTATTATGGACATTGATCTTATTCAATGCCTGATAGTCAATATAGAGCCTCCAGGTTTTGTCATTCTTCTATACCAACATGATTGCACTCCCACAGGGTGAGGTGCTTGGCCTAATGTGCCCTTTCTACAATAATTCTTGAATCTGCCTCTTGATTTCATCATTCTCCAAAACATAGCATTGGTATATCAGTCCATTAGGTAGTGGCGCGCCCAGGGAAAGATTGATGGAGTGCTTGACCTAACAGTGTAGGGTTACCCCTGTGGGCGAGGTGAAGTTGTCCCTATACTCCTCCATGACCCTGTCCATCTATTGTTGTCATGCATAGGAGCCTTGTCTAGATGCTATGGATGTGGCCACAATATTCCTCTTGTTCTTAGGGTGAATCATAAAGAAGAAAAATTTCCTGGTCTGGGAAATGATATTACTGCATTGTTTAGTAGAGATAAAAGAAAAGGTGGTAGGCGGCGCTACCTCTGGTATCATGTACAAATTCTGACCAAAATTAATAATAGCATAATGAGGTCTAGATTCATTTACAACATGAAATTTCCATAGGTGTGGTTTACCTAATAAAAAATCACAAAATTCAAGAGGGGAAATGTTACACAATACCTTTTCTACAAAGGTTTTGATGCTATAAGAAAATTGGCACTGCTAGCTATCACAGAGATCTCGCCTTTGGTGGAGCCACCCAATGGTGTACGAATATGGGTTTGGCATTGTCAAAAAATTAAATCTCTTAATGACTTTGGATGAGATCAATTTATTTTGGCTCCCACTGTCAAATATGAACTGCAACCACAAACCCTTTACCCACATCTATGAATGGCCTAAGAGGCGCTCCCCCTCCTTTAGGTCCTAAGGTTCTAATTTTTTGAGCTTGGTGGTGGCTACCATTGCAGTGGGTTATGCGTTAATTATATGCTTCCCCTTGTTAGGTTCTAGCTCATAATCAGAGTATGCATCTATTGCTGAGTCTTTTAGCTCAACCACCAACACCTTCTTTGTGTGACATTCATTTGTGTTGTGAGTGGGAGTTTTATGGAACTCGCACCACTTGTCGATGTCCTTCTTCACCTTTCCATTATTCTTGGCTTGTGTCTTCAAGGATTTGTCCTAGGAGGTTGCAGTC
This sequence comes from Pinus albicaulis, assembly GCA_034641835.2. NCBI lineage: Eukaryota > Viridiplantae > Streptophyta > Pinopsida > Pinales > Pinaceae > Pinus > Pinus albicaulis. The sequence continues at coordinate 200,627,045 of CM076577.1, read as the reverse complement.
TGACTTTTCCATTTTCTCTATGGCTTGGGGGTGCCTTTGCTCTGCTTTGGGTTCATAGATCCAAATTCTCACTTCTTCTGCTTGAATTTCTACTCAATCTTGGAAGCATAGTGGTATGTTGAATCAAGCGAGGATATGTGCAGGAAATACATTTCATCTTGAATATATTTGTGCAAGAAATTGTGGTAATTGAGCACAAAATATTTTTATGAATATTTTATACCCAATTTTTTGCACAGGGTATGGAAAATATTCGTCGAGTCATGCACATCTTGATCCATTTTTTTTCCGCAGTGTCATCCATTGTATGTACTTGTCCTCATAGCTCCCCACGAGGTAATATTGTTCCTTAATGGAATCTCGCAAATAATTCCAAGTGGGTGGGACTGAAAAATAATGAGGGTTCCCTCTCATCCCTCTGTTGACAGTAGGTTTCCCACCAGTCCTTAACATGGGGGTAGCTCTAAGGAGTGAAAAAGTAATATTTTCCCGATTAGAAAAATCATGAACTGAAAAATATACTTCCAATAGATTTAACCATCTATCTACAGCGTCTTCACATATCTGGGTTTCAAATATGGGAACTTCAAAGTTGACTTGTACCTTTAAGGGAGTGGTTGCCAGATGAATATATGTCGCATGTTGGCATCCGCCGAAAGGTCTAGGCGAATTTGTCCATCATAGCGTTCCTTTGTTGCTTAAGGGATTCTTGAAGAAATATTTTGAAAGGATATCCTGCTCCCTCATCTTTCTTTTCTTCTGCCATGGGGGTTTGCAAGGTAGGTCTTGCAAAGGTTCAACCAGTTTGAGCCCTAACTCCTTATACATTGGCCTCGTTTGGGACATGCAAAGAAAAATGTAGAAAGAGTATATCGCTCTAAAACCAACGATCCAGACTTATGCAAGAACACAAAAAAATACATAAATAAATAAAAACACAGAGATTCAACAAAAATAAATTCTCATTTCATTAATATCAAAGAACAGTAACATGCTTACATATAGAATGGAAATAACTAACTCTGGTGATGGTAGCTTATCTATGAGAAAACATGTGGTAGCTACATGAATCTGAATTGTGTTACAATGGGGATCAATGGAATTTTATTATTGAACATCAAATGGAAACACTAAAAAACCAAAAATGTAACCCTAGGAGATGGAACACCAAGAGTTTGTGGATCCTATTGGGGTTAGTTGGGAAGCTAACTTACCATTGTCATAACCTGGTCATATGATATATGTTTGGTGCATACGATACTTCGTTAGAAATATTTCTCTGAGTACTACAATAATTTTGACACAATGACAATGGGCATGTTGCAAACCTAAAAAAGACACCGTTTAGGGGGTCAAAATGGCTCCGGAAGTTCAAGACCCAAAAAACTGCTAAAAATATTAAAATGTGCCATAAAAGAGGAAACTGATGAAATTGACTGGACATCTAGGTGGAATATACATGTGGCCACCATTTTAAATTTTCATAGGGCTATATTTTTCTTTACTTTGATAATTTCATTTCTTCATTAACACATTAATTTAACCCCATATCATCATAACATTATTCACATTTATATCATTATTCATCAGCATATGCAACTATGTAGAAAGAACAATAACATCATCATCAATGCAGCGGAACATAAAGGAACATAGGAAGAAACACATGCACACATCGAGACAACATGATTGTCGGTGACTAGGGAAAAACCCACTATGGGGAAAAACCTTGCAAATTACTCTTCTAGTATATTTCAATCAAATGATTTAGCTAAAGATAACTAGAATATCCATGAAATGCATTTAAACATCTAAACTTTGATTATGATGATTGTAATATACTATCACTGGCTGTAGCATATTGTTGTCACTGAGCGGAAAATTTGGAGTACTGTAGTTTCATCTCTGAGGCCCTGGCCTCTACCATAACACTCAATGCATGTGGCTATGAGTCCTTAGTCGCTACCATAACCCTATGTGTTTGTGGCCATGGGTCCCTCGCCACTACCATAACACTTTGTGCCTACGGCTATGGGTGAGCATAGCTCGATCTTCCTTCTGAGGCCCTAGCTGCTACCATAGCACTTTGTACCTGTGATTATGGCCGAAAAATATATGTATCAAGCCTATGGCTAAAATCCAGAAAACCCTAGATCAGAGCGAGCATCCTGCTTGTGATTTCAGAACCTGCGTGAAATCCTTCTATAAAACCTATGCGAGCCAAGAAAAAATATAAGACAATAAGAGAGATTAATCAATGTATCCAAATGAGCTTGAGGTCTCTTTTATTTACATGCTTCCATGAGGGTTCGTTTGATTTTGAGGCTGACCTGTCCATTGGTATATTTGCATAGGGTTGACCTAATCCAATATACATGAGTGGGTACATAAATTCAAAAACCAACTTCTACTTATCCGAACGAGGAGATATTTAGGTCAATTTTGGTCCTCTCAAAAATATTAATTTAATGTAGTCATAATATTTTTCATTTGAGTTGTCCATGGTGGAATTTGGCCATAGTTTCTTAAATTTAACTCTCCCTCTCAACTAGGGAGAATTCCACTTGCCAATATCTGACCATCAATCAATATGACATATGTCCCATCTCAAGTATCTCATCATCCTGAATAATCAAATTACATCTCTTGCTAATTCATTCTTAGTTGATTGTCCCTGCTCAAATTCTGAATATTCTCGAATCTAAAAGAATAATAATTTGCTACCAGAGGGGAGCTTAAGCTACCACCCTCTATTCATCAAGATACAACCTGAAACCTTTTCCAGTGGGCTACTACCCAGAATATTGGTCAACTGGTTACTACCCAAAATATCATTTAGAGGGATACTACATGGAATATCAATCGATGGGCTACTACCCGGAATACCATTCAAAGGGATACTACCCCCAAGTATTTCATTAGGATACTACTTGGAAACGTCATCAAGCTACCACTTGGAAATATCGGCAGCGAGTCAAATCTATGACCAACATCATCAGGGAGCACAAATCAACCTGAAATCACATCGGGGAGCTACTACTCATCCTATAATATCACGGGGGAGCTACTAATATGACCCCATATCGAGAAATAGGTGGCATAGGGGAGCTACTACTATGACCCCATAACAAGCAATAGGTGACATAGGGGAGCTACTACTCAACCCATCTTAATGCCTACTAATCTTCCTATCAATGACCCTGAATATTCATGTGGTATAACACCTACATCATAATCTATCTTGGAAAAGTTACCCAACTTACCAGGAGGTAAGGATCACATGCCTCCAAGCCTCCTCATTTGTTGGATAGGCAGAGTGGGATAATCCCAAAAATCCCAATATTGTGGGTATGATTCCACCTGGGGTATACTCTACAATGACCAAGATAGGGTGAGATACTACTCCAACCATGTGGGAAACAGATAGGGATAATTCCCTATTGTCCAGATTTCCCTCAACCACAGGAGGCTTATGTCTCAATTTTTTCACCATGGGAGCTCAAATAGGGGGGAAGAGTATGGCTCAATGTCCTCGATCAACATTTCTCTCATCAGACTAAAATAATCATACTTGTATAAGGTAATCATCATGTATCAGTAGAAATTTTCTCTCGTTCATAAAGGACATCAACTCAAATATCATGTTAGAACATAAATAATCATATAAATCACAAAAGGAATCATCCTCCCTCTCAAGGAGGTACCAACCACAAGCCTAAGCTTGTCTCATACAACTGAATTGTCTCAATATATGAGGGTATCTCAGTCCCAACTATATACATATATATCTATATATATATATATATATATATATATATGGGATTCTCTACTTGTAAACCCAATGTATCCATGTCATATCCAGAAATTTCTCAAACATATCTTCAAACGCTTCTTCATCCTACTTCATAGCTAGTTGTTGAACTCAGCTATGGTGGACACAACCAACTAGGAAAGAATAGACAAGATAGGGAAAGATATGCATAATTTGCATTATAATTCATAAATATGCATATATAAAATATATTAGGTGACCCTTGGTTTCACATTCCAAGTGGTCTCTTGGACTCCTTTTGTCCATTCACCTTCCACACCTACCCATTGAGGATTAGGTGTCCAACATTTCCCCCTTTAATCCAAAGGGGTATGTGTGAGTCCAAAAAGAGAGCTGTAATAAAAAAATGTAAAGTATACATGGAAGCACTTAGGCTAAATGAGCTCTCTTAAATGTTGGCATAAAGAGGTGGTTTAAGGATGACCACCAACACTGGAATGCTTAGTGCAGTTCCCGAAACCCTTCCAAATCTGGCAAGAAGTTGAGGTCTTCTGCTAGAGGAAGTGCTCCTCATATTTTGAAGAGGGAGACTGTCAACCTAGAATAAGGGAGGTCTACAACCTGTGATGGTTTAAGGATGACCACCAACATTGGAATTCTTAATGCATTTCCCAAAACTCTACCAAAACTAGAAAGAAGTTGAAGTCTTCTACTAGAGGAAGTGTCCTGAATTATTTGAAGAGGAAAAATATCAACCTCGCATAGATGGTTTAAGGTTGAAAACCAACCAAAGGCATGCTCATGGGCATCTGTTTCTCTAGCTACAATTCTGAATATGGAATGACATATTGTGGCTCAGGCTCGCTTGAACTGATGTGTCTCCGGCTACAACTCTGAATCTGGAATGACAGGTTGTGGCTCGGGCTCACTTGAACTATTGTGTCTCTAGCTACAACTTTGAATCTGGAATGATAGGTTATGGTTTGGGCTTGCTTGATATGGATTTGAAGCTTGTATATGACCATCATTTCCCCCCCTGTCAAGTACAAGGTGAGATGATGGCAAAAACTCAACTGCAAGATTGTTCAATATTCTAGAACAAGTTCTGACATATGACTTAAACATATTCTTGGTTGTTGATGCCCATTGCCAAGAAGTGATCCACCAAAGATGAATATTTTTTTCTTGTAGGAGGCTTGTTTCTAAAGCATCTGTGTGAATAATGAGTGTGTCAACCACAGTGCTTGCATGTGTGAAGATCGCAACAATGATCTTTCATATGGACAAATTGATCACAATGTTGGCATTTTACAATCTATTGTTGATGCTGTGGAAGAGAAGCATAATATAGAACAGATGAAGGTGAGCTATCATGAAGAAATCCGACATTGTGAAATTTTATGGGCTTGGAGTAGTCTGGAATATGAAAGGAAAACTAAATTTCATATCCAAGACCTTTTCTGTGATTGTTATGGACAAGCGCTTTCCAAGGTTTTATGATGGGTTTGGGAAGTGCAGGTTGGATGTTTGCTTCTACATGAAAATATTCTCTTGAAATGGGCTCAATGGTCTGATCAAATACAACTTCAGAATGATGACTACACTTCTGTAAGTCATCTTGTTGTAGCTAAGATTCATGCTGCAAAAAATCATTTTTTCTTGTGCATTATGCAAACAGGTCTGAATTTGAGAGAGAGTTTCCTTGCTGATTTTTACCATCCCATCAACAATGGAAAAGATTAGGTTCTTCAATAACTTTAATGCATCGTCAATTTGATCCATTTCATAAAAATGCTATTGTAAAAACTGTTTGGTAAATAATTGACTGTTGATAATAGAAATTAGATGTGAATGTTGTCAATTCAGAGAATGGAACTCTAGCATTGGTTCATGGAGTACATTGCCAATAAATATAAATTTTGGCTCATGTTGGTATCGACCCCTTTTCTCTCAATGATACATGAAATTTTTTTTCTTAAAATGTTACCCAACACTCACAGTGAAGCTACATCAGTATCAAAGGCATAAAAAACATCTATGCATGAGGAAACGACTCCAGAATTTAGAATATGAACTTGGGAGAACAATATGACACACAACACCAAGAAAATATGACCAGCATGTGGCAATTTGAAGCACCCCACCATCCACACATTTAGTATTTTAATGAATAATTTGAACAAGAAGAAATATGACCCAACTTTCGTCCAACGAGGATGTCAACTCGTTCCTTCACTGATTTATGGAGTTATATAAACGTGCTTAGATTTCCTTTTAGAGATGATTTTAGCTTCTAATAAGTCCTTCCAAATTACTTCTATAACATTCAGTCCTTTGAATTTTGATCAAATGAATTATTTTTTATGCTCTCCGACCTTCACCGAAAGGCTATCAACTTGTCTTGTTTTGGAAGTGTTCTGTTCTCAAGTGATAATGATACCGCGTCCTTCCTTCTCCAAATTTCATCTAACATTCTCCAATTTCTTCACGCAAAGTCAACTTGGGATATGAAAGAAGTTTTGGCACCACAGTCACCCACAGGCCAGCAGAAGAGCTCTCCCTTGCATTCTGATGTGGGCTATTGCTATGTGTAGTCTCGACAACACCATTCTCCACTGACTCTCCCTCTCTGTCATGAAGTGATCATCTATGTTAAATTTTTCATAGACTCTTAGATATCTTTGGTTGAAACTCGAATGTTGGTCGAAGAGAAATTAATGGTGTTTTACTGAATTGATACTGGAATGGTGTGTGCTTTTAGTAGTCATAACTGTGAGAGCGTAGTGTGGAGGATCGTGATGCCACGGTGGTAAGAGAAGTCCACCGATGGTATCTTTGCAGAAGCATACTGTAATATGGACCTTGGTGGAGGGACGAGAGAATGCAATGAAGATATGGAGTAGTGGGGAGGAATTAGACTATGGAGTCAACCAAGAAACAGTGTGGGCACGGTGGGCATCATTGTGAGTTGTGCATATGGGCAAGGGTACAGTTCCAAAGGACAACGGTGTAAGGAGGTCGATGCATAGGTAGAGGTGTGTCGATAGTCCAGTGTGGTATTAAGTATAGCGAAGGGGACCGAGATTAATATATTGTATGGATCATTGCATTCATGGTGTTGAGGTCAGAGTGAACAAACTTGAGATGATAGTCAGAGAGGTGCCTGTGTATGTTGAGATCAAGGGATACGATATGAGTGTAGGAGTCGAGGTCCGAAGGGAATTTGAGCTGACGAGAGAGTAGAGGGCTACAGGAAGAGGCAACATCGTGGGATGCGATTTTGGACAGGGAACGACAAACTGTGGGATCAGAGGCAATACTGCACGTGTGAGGGTTGAGCATAGAGGCTAAAAATATGTGTGGAATCCATTGACGGTGATGCAGAAGCATCCTGCTTGGGTTTTATTAAAATATTGTGTAATTAGGGGGGTGATGATTTTTTTAATTATTTTATAAATTATTGTGCTCATTTTAATAAATTAAGAGAGAAATTGTAAGTGAGGATTATTGTAAATATTCTTTTAATAAAGTAAGGATATGAGAGGAATTGAATTAGGTAGATAATCTAGAGATTAGGAATTCCTTAAATGGGACTTAGTTGTGTCCAAAAAAAGGATAAATCTAATTTAGATTTTAGTTGATATTTGTGTGGAGAAAATTATGGAGTGAAATAAATTCATATTTATGTATAAATAGAAGGATTGTGTGAGGATGGAAGACAGTGATGAATACAGAGAGAGAGAGATGGTTTGAGAGATTTTGTAAAGGGCCGAGAACCGAAAGGCCATCCATTGTAATATTTGGCCAAGGAATTTCTTGTGTTATTATATATCAGTATTTTTTTTGTTTGTATGGTTCTCTTTTTCATTTGAGTATATGTTGTGCTGAATCAAATGTAGTTTTTAATGAAGTATTTTCTTGAGAATATTCATGCTGAAGGAAGCACACACTCATTTATATGTGAGGATCTTTTTTAACCCTGTATCCTAGCATCATTTGGTATTAGAGCAAAGGAGATGAGCTGGAGATGAGTCTCTCCTATGTTGAGGCCGTTTCGTTTGATTGCTTGTTGTGAGCGAGGAGAGCGGGTTGAATTACCAGATTAAGAGTTGATTGAAATATATTATGGCGCATTGAGTCTGCAAATTTATATATGTATATTTCTGCTGTATATTTGAGTGGTGGAGTTGTAGGTTGGACGCAGGTGTTGGAGCAGCTGGGTTACGCGGTAAGTTGGAGCTGGTACTCTGGTTGAACAGATTTGACACTCTGGATTGGCAATATGCAACTCTAACTATGGCATAAGAGCTGATCGTACGTGTCTGAAACTGAATGGTTCCATGTACTCTACAAATTTGATGAGAAGGTGTGTTAGTATGAACGCAATGCTTACCAGGAAGGAGATTTGGACTGATAGAAGGGAAAACGCAACATTCCAGGGCGTGAGAGGACAATACATAGAATAATGATAAAGGCAGAACACAGTAAGTTGGCTTTATGAAGTAATTCAATTTGTCATGGCTCGAATTTAGATATTGTGTTTCAAATCTGCTTTTTGTAGTGTGCACTGATTTGTTGGGAGCACAATGCGCAGAGGAGTGAAAAAGGCATAATGCAGGAGCAAATGGAAGCATACAGTGAGAGGAATTAAATTGGATTTATGGAGTTAAATTGACTTGTTATAATTTAGAGGCTGTGATTCGAATTTACTTGTTATGGCATGGATTGATTTGTTGAGGATTAAAAAAAAAAATCTTGTATCACTAGCGCATTATTTCTTTCATTTATATTTGTTTGATAGCGGTGTTGATTGGTATGAACCATGGGATCAACCATGAACAATATTAAATAATGTGTTGAATTTTCCAATATACACAGTCACATGAAGCAGTATGAGAAACTGTATAAAGTGTTAAATGAAATTTTCCGCATAAGGATAGTGTATAGCCAACGCTCAGTATCGTTGTTCTTGCAGGTTCACAAAATAGTGGCGTTCGAATGGGGATATGCGGATTGGAGTGTTGAATTATGAAGCAGCATTGTTCATTCATGTGAGTGGCAGAAATAAAATGATGACGCCGAAGCATGTATGCAAAGCATGAAATAACAATGAAGAAAACCCTGCATAAGCATAAACTATGTCATGGAACCTTGTCGTGTTGGGAACCATAAGTCAATGGCAAAAGAGAATGGAGGACGAGTTTTAAAAAAAACCAACAAATAGATTTCTTGTGACTGAAAGAGGTAAGCAGTAATAAATGGGTGATATGTTACATAGGTTTATGACTATGTACAAATCAAATAAGAGCTGGAGTTTACCTCTATTTGGGATTTAAACCAAAGTCTGTTTCATAAGTTCGATATTCATAAAGTGGAGTTTATTTATGGTTTAGAACATATTTTGTAATAAGAGTCCGCTCAAGGTTTATGAAAGAGATAAATTTTGTTTAAGGGTAAATACCTTTGATAAAAGATACAATGAAATGGAAAAAGTAGAAATTGAAATTTAAGAGAAACCCGAGAGATTGAGATAAGGGAACTTGGCTTAAGCTAAGAGGGGAGATTGTGAGTACCTTGAAGGTTTACAAACATTGTTTTCTGGGAAATATTTGTGTTAGAAAATTGCTGGGAAGAGATTTATTTGTTGGGGAGACATTGTTAGAAAATGGACCTTGTGCATTCAAAGTAAAGTAAAGCAGGAATTCAATCTCATATGAAGAGTCTAATTTATTTGGAATTATATATATTATAATTTCTTGATACATTCAATACTAAAGTGTGCATTGGTTGATTGCATCAAATTTTGGTGTGGAGACAAAGTCTATAGAGGCTTGAATGTATTCCTAAAAGAATACGCGAGAGAAGGGTTGGATCATTTCAACCACAAGAAGATTCAAATTAAGTGCTCATTGAATGAATCAATATCCATTGAGTAGAGTTATTTTAAAATCTGGATGATTAAATTTCCTTGCCATACTCGAGAAGTTGATCTTTTGTAAATATTATGAAAGAGTGAAAATGTTGCAAATGCGAAGGTATAAATGAATGGAAAAGGAGAATGGGCTATCCTGGGTGATATAAAGAGAAGCATGCATTTTTATATGAGAGTGTTTATTATGCATAATGTGGGTTCTTCGCAGTTTTTGCTAAGTCATTTTGGACCAAAGCTTGTAGTTGGAAATGGGAGAATTATTTTGACTTGTGTTTAAGAATCTTTGAATCTTTTGACTTGTGTTTGAGAATCTTTGTTTTTACCAACATGTGGCGGCATCTAAGGAGGTGTTATTCAGGATGGGCACAATGTACGAGTTGTAAATTATTTGTCAAAGAAGTTGAAATATGAATAGTTTTTTCTCTATACACAGGTGAAGAGATGTGAATTGATGTTGTATGGTGCATAAAAGTGCAGGAAAATGTTTGCACTAAAATGATGAACTTATGGTATGAAGGGCATGCAAGTATTCATAGTGACAAAGATGACACAGAAGAGTGAAATACAGAAAGTTGAAATTGTAAAGAGAAGGTTTATTAAATAACCTTGAAGGGAGCATAAGGTATGATAATTCAGAAAGGTATTTTTGAATGTTGGAAATTGAATGGTTTATTTATTTTCATCATAAAATAAACCTTGGAAAATATGGATTTCATTTCGATTAAAGACTTCACCATCATGTGAAATGTTAATGGGAAACTGATGATATTTTCATAAGAATGAAGTATGAGAGAGAGTGAATATTTGACATCCTAAAAATGTATTAGGGGTGTATGTTCATTGGAATGTTGTATAACTTGAATTAAATCAAAATATCCACTATTGTAAAATTATTGCGTCAAGCCTTGGAGTCAAAACATATGTTAGGTTCAAATGAAATTTTGGATATTTTGAGTTAATATTGAGTATTTTTCATCTAAGATGAAGAGTTGGTGTAAAGTCTCAAGTCAAAGAGTCGAAAGCTAAGTCAAAAGTTTGAATGTAATTGGGTGCATGATCGGCAGAGCCAGATACCCAAAGAGTTGGTCATTATAACACATGAATTACTGAAGTTGTTGTTTGCAGCAAAGTGAAGCAAGATAATTTCCCAAAGATGATTCCAAGATGGAGGACTGAAAGAGGTCAAGTGTAGGAAGAGAGATTGTATTGCTGAATGGAAAGTACGAAAGCTTGCTGAAAAGAGGATTCGAATGAAATCCACACATGAACAGATGAAGTTCACAAAGGAGGAGAAGATGACTGGTGATAGTCATTTCAGAGGTTCTGATAAATACCAAAGCAGAAGAAATAAGAAGGTAAATGCTAAGGTAAATGGCATATGTGAGCAGCTGACTGATGAAGATTATGAGCGGGAGAAGGATGAGATAATAGTTCCTCTTGAATTTTTGATGGAATTATTGCAGAGGAATATGAAAGACTAGACACATGGTTGGACCATGAGAAAGAAAGTGAAGTGGAAGAGACTACATGCAAAGAGGGCACAACAGGTAAATGTATAGTTGACAGAAGATTTGAGGAAGCTCGAGCAGATGATAAGTGTTCATATTAGGTGTGAAGAACACAGAGAGGCTGAGTTAAAAATGGATGTTTCCATTTGTGGCCTAGAACAGGGTGAAATTCTCAGGGAAGAGATCAATAAGGAAGATCTCATGAACTATTGGAATAGTTCAGAAGAATCTAAAGATGTGTTGTTGAGAGAAGCAGATGAGGCTATGAAGCCTTGTAATTTTAAAACTCATATTTTATGTATGTTTGCAGGATGTGCAGAATATGGTGGAAATTCTGGTGAAACTATCATAGAGATGAATGAAACTCTTAAGGTGAAGTATGAAGGAGAATGCCTTTCATAGGAGGAAGGTACTGATTTTTTGCAGCAGGAAGAAATCATAAATGAATTCTTTTTTTGGGTAAGACAACTAGTTGAAACTGTTAAGGGGTAGGAGCATAATGGAAATGCCGAAGATATGTTCCAAGGAGGTAAACCAATGTTTTTTTTTAATGAATTTGTTGACAGAATTTTGCAGTGTGATGGAACAGAAAACAGGATAACTCAGGAAGATTTCCAAAAGAAGAATGAAGGTTTCGATGAAATGTTGGAAAGATTTCACATGGAAATTGAGTTCTTGGAACGATGGCTTAAGGAACCTGAGGGAGAAATAAGGCTTGCAGAACTTGATCCAGAAGAGATTGCAGTTACTGTGCATGATAGGGATGAAATTTTTTTAACATTTATAGAGTTGAGTGAATGTTATAACTTTTCAAATAATAATGTGACTATATTTGCAGAAGGAAACATAAATAAATATGATGTTGAAATCAGAGAAATTGAGCAGAGGATATTTGGAGGTAAGATGAAAGATCAGGAACAACAAGAAATTTGTGTCCTTATAAGAGACATAAAGGAAACAAAAGTATTGAATCATCAGGATAAAGATGAAAGCAGCCAACAGTTCAAAATAGGATCTACTGAAATCTAGAAAGTCGATGATGGGAGATTGGTGCTTGAAGCATCAAAAGAGACTGAAAGGTCTTATATTTTTAAAACTAATAGTTTGTTGATGAATGGAGGTACAACACTGGATGAGAAAGTTGTTACTATAAGAGAAATTAATGACTATATTTGTGATCAAGAAGAAATCCTTGATTATTATTCATTGCAGAAAGTTAAGTGTTCAGCGCAATTGAAGATGAAAGCATCAAACAAAGAGGAGTTACTCTGAGTAATTGGCGAAAGAAAGTGTTGCAAAGGCCGATGGAATCTGATTGACAGTGTGAGTGATGAGTTACCAAACAAAGTTGATACTTTAAAGGACCAATGACAGAACAGAGTTTGGAATCCCGGAGGGAGCAAGTCATCAAGACTTCTGGTTGTCGCATTATTACAGAAAAGTTACGGACCTCATAGACAGGAGTCTATGGAAACTTCTCTACATGGGGAGTCTGATGCAGGATAATCCTACTTGGGTTTTATTATAATATTTTGTAATTAGGGGGGTGATGATTTTTTTAATTATTTTATAAATTATTGTGCTGATTTTAATAAATTAAGAGAGAAAATTGTAAGTGAGGATTATTGTAAATATTATTTTAATAAAGTAAGGATATGAGAGGAATTGAATTAGGTAGATAATATAGGGATTAGGAATTCCTTAAATGAGACTTAGTTGAGTCCAAAATAGGATAAATGTAATTTAGATTTTAGTTGAGATTTGTGTGGAGGAAATTATGGAGTGGAATAAATTCATATTTATGTATAAATAGGAGGATTGTGTGAGGATGGAAGACAGTGAGGAATACAGAGAGAGAGAGATATGGTTTGAGAGCTTTGTAAAGGGCCGAGAGCCGAAAGGCCATCCATTGTAATATTCGGCCAAGGAATTTCTTGTGTTATTATATATCAATATATTTTTTTGTTTGTATGGTTCTCTTTTCATTTGAGTATATCTTTTTTTGAATCAAATGCAGTTTTTAATGAAGTATTTTCTTGAGAATATTCATGATGAAGGAAGCACGCACTCATTTATATGTGAGGATCTGTTTTAACCCAGTATCTCGGCATCAGTCGGTGCCTATAGTGGATGAGTCTTCGTTTATCCTTGGGAAGAGAACACAATAGTAACACTTGTGAAGAGATCTGATAGCACAGAGAGACATACTTTCTCGGATAAATTATGAGAAATTGGTCCAATGGATAGTGAGTAGAGATTTCAACTAGAATATAGCTGACAGAATTCACTCTCTGGTAAATGTAACGTTTCTGCAGGAAGGAAAGTGCACTAGAAGGAAAAGAGGACATCTAAAATAGTGCACAAAGTTTGAATATTTAATGGTAAAATGGCAGAGAACCCACTTTGAATAAGACCACATAACTAATGGTGGGAGAAGGCCACATGTCATGGCTCTAAATAGTTTCTTGTGTCTCTGGCCACGTGGATATGGAGGGCCGAGGGGTAGGACCACTAGTGCAAGTTTGGGAAGTGCAGGCTCAGAGGCAGTGTTTGCAAGGCGCTACATGTGGAGCTTATGGAAATGTATGAATGTGTCGAGGAGCCCGAGTAGTATTGTGGAGGCTGACTGCAGAGAGAATAAAACGCTCAGGGTAGCGTGTGAGACACCACTTAGAGTGTGTTTTAATTCTTGGGTAGATATTTGACAGACCCAAGTATGAGGGAAAATGCAATTTTTTTTTTCTATTTCAGGACAGAGGGCAAAGAATTCAGCTCCAATTTTGGCTCAGAAGTGCAAGACTAATGGTAAATCTGACATACAAAAAAATACCACAAAAACTAGTGGCTCAAATTGGAGTAGAACCAGCAATCACCCGCTCTGATACCATGTTGAACTCAGCTATGGTGGACACAACCAAATAGGAAAGAATAGACAAGATAGGGAAAGATATGCACGAGTTTCATTATAATTCATAAAGATGCATACATATAATACATTAGGTGACCCTTGGTTTCACATCACAAGTGGTCTCTTGGACTGCTTTTGTCCATTCGCCTTCCACACCTACCCATTGAGGCTTAGGTGTCCAACACTAGCCATGCTAGAAACATCATACTCAATCTCAGTCATGCTATGGACTTATCATCATGGAAGATCTCATAGTCAAGTAACACTCATATGTTCTCATTTGATCAATAATAAACATTAGCTTATCAATACAATCATATATCATAGGAGGATTATTACAGATCAAGAATAGATCATATCATGCAAACATCTCGAATTATTCTCAGTATAAAATCAATGTGAATGAAGTGAATCAAACATGAATCGACTCTGTTTCTAAGCACGTCATTGTATATATACAAATGGATGTTATAAACGAAACATCAATGCTGTAATCAACCATCGGTTGCCATGTCAAGTTCAACAACATCTTGAACTTCAAATCAGAGTGTCAAAGGATTTTTATTTATATCTTCCAATACTTTTTTAATAGCTTCATAGAATAGATTATTGATTCATCGTGCCATGATACATCATTTCTAGCTTCATAATCCATATCCCTCTAACTTATATCATCACAGGCTCTTTACCTAAAAATAGTAGATCTTCAAAATAAGAACCAAAAATCAAAATCAAATTTATATCTTGGAACATTTCTGAAGAAGAGGCTTGGATCAACACATCATCATGGATTCATCAGATAACTATCAATGCAGACATATCTATGTCGGGGGATTTTTCTTAATGAAATGCTCACTGCAACCATAACACTTAACCAAAACATCATTCCCAACTTTTCATAAATCAATATTATGAAATCAAATCAACTAAATCAACTAATCAAATTTTAAAATCCAGATCAATACTAATATCAAAAGCCATAAATATCTTAGTGTCCGTTCATTGGACCAGGTGACAAGTAAAGCTTTCATCAAGTCATTACATCATCTAACATCATGCCAATAGGCTGTCATCAACCACTTAATATCAATCCAAAACTTCATAAAGTCATTCCCATGATCATAATACAAGTCACTATGCTCATATATCATTATCATCAAGGAAAATCTTCGGTCGTCAATTAAAATCATTACACATAATGTTAGATCCAAATTTTCTATCATGGTAAGATCTATAGTCCTAAAAATATCTCAACCATTGAGTAAAATGTCTAAGCCATCATCAGAAATCATATAGTTCATATTTATCAATCATACAAATCATGTCAAATTCTTGTAAACATAGTGACATATATGTATGTATGTCATAGTCGCCTAAACACAAGTTCAATTTTCATGTTCATATTATAGAAAGCATTCAAACTTCCTTGTTCTTAGATATTTCTTCTACACATCTATAGAACTAACATCCTCCAGGTGAACATCTGTTTTTATGTATAAAACTTCATTTTTGTGTCTATTAGGCATAGTCATACATATGGGCCTTCCTTTGTGCGAATGAGGCTCAGACTTCTACTGCACATAAACTATGTTAGATACCCTTAAATCATACTTCAATAGAACTTATAATTTCAGATTCATTCATGTCAGCAATATGTTTGTACTAGATTCATGCAACAACAGATTTGTTAGATCATAAAATAAAACATGTATCCATAATGGTCAGCTACTACATCACACATCATGGAATAAACCTTTCATCAATGGTTAGATTCACATGATATGGGCAACATAAAAGTGAGACATCACACTTAAAATATCATGAACACAATATCTCTTCTATCAATTCAATCCATCAAGTTAGGGCATTCAGTTTTAATAATCACATCAAAATCATAACCATGGTTAATAAGAGATCTAGAGTATCAATCTGATAGTTCTATCATGGTTACCATTCTGTTCATGATCAATAGGTTCAAGTTAGTTCATTCAATAAATTTTACCAAAACAAAAAAAGTGTCAACATACTTTCATCATACTTAGCACAAGAATTATCAATGCCATATCAATGAGGTAACCTTCTATAATAGATCCAACATCTCTTATGCATATGAAGTGTCAAGAGTATAATTTACTGGAGTCAAGGTGATAACCTTCTTCAAAGAATCATCCAAAAACTATAGATGTTATACAAACATCAAGTTGTGCCATTATATCCAAGATCAAAAATAAGTAACCTCACATAATCAAGAAGATCATCATGATCAAAATATTCAATACCAAGTGCACCATTTCATCATAGGAAACATAAATCCAAATCACTTTCATATGCATGCATGATCTGTTTGCGAAGGAGACATTCTCAACATACCATAGGGATTACCTAGCCATCCAATGTAATAGCTAAAACATAACATTAAAACAATATACCATGCATAACTTGTAGTATTCAAATAAATGTGCACCTTCACATAGGAAAATTGTAGTGCATATCACATTTTCATCAGGTGCCTCTTTACCTCTTCTAGATCTAGATTTCATTTCATGCATTTCAAATTATCATCAAGAGGGATCCATATATCATATCTCATCAAGGAAGTTAGATACATCCATATACTCAAATATACATGCATGAATTATATGCAATGATCAAAAAAATAATTATAATAATCATATCCATAAGTCTAAACAAGAGTAAGGAAACAAAGAAACATTGAGAAATACTTATCTTCAATGAGATGTGGTCATCTCCCTCTTGAACCAGTCTTCAAGAGCCATCACAATCCATAGTCCACATAAGAATATTTCCTTCAACCAAATTGATCAACAACCAGGTCATATACGGCTTCATAAAATCAATCCCAAGTGCTTGAGCATCTTCACAAAGACCATGCTAGGGTTTTATACATCAAATCTCAAGTATTTTCCATAAACCAGGGTTTCTATCAAACCCTAACCATCAAAGCCTTATGTACTAACTACCTAGGGTTTTCTTCATACGATATAATTACTTTAGGTCTCCACCATTTTCTTCTTGATTCCATCAAAAGTGTTTCCATGGGGGTGATCTCCTTGACTCTAGCTTTGATACCATGTTAAATTTTCATAGGGATGTATTGTTCTTTGCTTTGATAATTTAATTTCTTCATTAACACATTAAGTTCACCACAACATCATAACATTATTCACATTTATATCATTATTCATCAGCATATGCAACTATGTAGAAAGAATGATAACATCATCATCAGTGAAACAGAACATAAAGGAACATAGGAAGAAAAGCATGCACACATAGAGACACCAGGATTGGTCGGATACTGGGGAAAAACCCACTGTGGGGAAAACCCTTGCAAATTATTCTCCTAGTAGATTTCCATCAAATGATTTAGCAAAAGAGAGTACAATGATCCATATCTTCACAACAACTAGAATATCCATGAAATGCATCTAAACATCTAAACTATGATTATGATGAATGTAATATATTGTCACTCCCTGTATCATACAGTTGAACACTACTATCATTGAGAAAAAAACTTCAGAGTACTGTAGTTTCATCTCTGAGGCCCTAGCCATTACCATAACACTATGTTCCTACGATTATGCATACCTAATCTCTACCATAACACTTTGTGCCCACAGCTATGGGTGAGTGCAACTTGATCTGCCTTCTGAGGCCCTAGTCTCTACTATAACACTTTGTGCTTGCAGCTATGGGTTTCTAGCTACTACCATAACACTTTTTGTGTGTGGATATGGCCGGAAAATCTTTGTAGCAAGCATGTGGCTAATATTGAGAAAAACCTAGATCAGATCGAGCTTCCCACCTATGATTTCGAAGCCTGCACAAAATCCTTCTGTCAAACCTATGTGAGCCAAGACAAAATACAAGAGAAGAAGAGAGCTTAATCAATGTATCCAAATGAGCTTGAGGTATTTTCTATTTATAGGCTTCCATGAGGGTCCACTTGATGTTGAGGCTGACCTTTCGATTGGTATATGTGCATAGGGATAACCTAATCCAATATACATGAGTGGGTACATAAATTCAAAAATCAACTCCTGCTTATCCGAACGAGGTCATCTTTAGGTCGATTTTGGTCCTCTCGAAAAGAGGAATTTAATGCAATCATCATTTTTTTTTCATATGAGCTATCCAAGGTGGATTTTGATCATAGTTTCTTAAATTTAACAATATCCACATGGATCAGTCCTCCCCCCTTGGGAATAAATGGTCCCCATTGTGTGTAGATCCTCCATGAGGTGAGGAATTTTTTGTTGAACCTGGTCCCTAGTGAGCCACTTTCCCTAGTGAAGGAGTCGGTTGACTTTGATAACTCGATAATTTGGATCCTATACTGGTGAGTATTCTTGATTTGTGTGTCCATCATCCTATTATTTGTGGCCTATTCGATGCATCTTGGGTCAAGCTCTGTTGGTGTCAACTACTCAACAATGTTTGATGTGTCCAACAATGGGGGAAAGTATGGTTGCAACTGGTCCACATTGAATATTGGGTGTAGTCCAAGGAATGGTGGAATGATGATATTGAAGGAATTTTCCCTACAACCTTATTGATGGTGTAAGGCCATAATAAAAGTGGGCTAAGTTCACAGTAGGCCCTAGTGAGGAGCTCCTTATGAAAATGTAACCAAACTTTGTCACCTACCTGAAACTTCTGTGGCACCTGATGTTAGTCATGGTGTCGCTTGTACTTAGCATTTACTTTTTCCAATATGTCATGGCCCTATCGGTGGATGTGTTGAATGCATTCAATGAATTTGTTAGCTCCGTTGGCTCCAGAATATAGATGAGCCAGATCTTCTTGAGTAGCTGCAAGTGGTATGGAAACATCAATGGGACATAGTGGTTGGAATCTTAGTCCCACCTGAAAGGGGTGGTGACCATTTGAACTATGGATAGACATGTTGTAGTTATGTTGGAAATAGGGGAGGATTTTTTCCCATGTGCTTGGATTCTTCGAGTTGTACATGCATAGGATGTGCACAATCATCCTTTTGATGACCTTTGTCTGGCCATTAGTTGGGGGGTGGAAGGTCGTGGACTTAGTGAGGTTGGTATCTAATAATGACCAAATGCTTGACCAAAATGCACTTAGAAACATGTTATCCTGATATGAAATAATGGATTGTGGGATCCCAACATGTACCCACACTCGTTCAAAGAAGTGTTTGCCAATGGCTTCTGCAGTGATACTCTTAGTACAAGCTACTACAATGGACATCTTGGAGAATATGTTGACGACCATGAAAACATAGTCATTTCCATGCTTGGTAGAAGGAAGGCCTGGCATGTAATCCATGGAGATGGATTCCTAAGGCCAACTATGAGTAGGCAGAGGAGTATAGAGGCATTCTTTTTTTATTGTAGGTTTGGCAATGACACAGGAAGTGCAGGATCTGATGTACTTCCCAACATCCTGTCAAAGGTTTGGCCAATAAAAATACTTCTACAGCACTGCCAATTTCTTTTCCACCCCAAAATATCCAGGTAATCAATTGTATTGCACTTCCCAAATCATCTTGAAATTCCCTCTTGAAAGAACACAAAGGTGTCCCGACTCCCAGGGGGCATAATAGCACATCCTAGAGGTGAAATTTTAGCAATTTATTACCTTCCAGGAGCATATAATATATGGTGTCGAATTATGGATCACTCTTGTAAATTTTTGGCCATTATGATGTCTCGTATCCACAAGAGTTAATCACAGTGGTCAGATCCATGACCGACGGTCGACTGAGGTAGTCAACAACATTATTGGTGCTTACCTTCTTGTACTTCAAGTTCAAATGGAACTGTTTTGGGTATGTGGACCAGTTTTTATGGTGATCGTTTTGAAACTTTCCTTGTATGAACTACATGGGTCAGTGGCTTGTGTAGATGACCATTTCCTTCCCCATGATGTAATTCTTCCACTATCGGTAGGCTTGCACAATGGAATACATACATTTGTAATAGGTGGGATACTTTTGGACTGTTTCTGAAAGTGTCTCACTATGATATGCCATTGGATGCCCCTTTTGAGTAAGAAATGTCCCAATAGCATAGTCGAAGGCATCTGTCTCAATCTAAAATGGTTTTTGGAGGTCTGGTAATGTGAGCACCAATGTGAAGAAAAGGTGATGCTTCAACTCAAAAAATGCCTTATGTTGGGATTCATACAAAAAGAATTTTTCTTTTGCTTTGCCCTTGGTGACTTGAATCAAATGCCAAGTGATATGAGAGAAACCCAATAAGAACCTGCAATAGAAATTGAAAATACCCAAAAAAAATTGGAGCTCTGATAGAGTGCTTGTGACTGGCCAATCTTGAATAGCTTGTGTCTTTTCTAGGTTGGCATGCATGCCCTGCTTGTCAATGATGTACCCCAGATATTGAACCTAGGTCATTCCAAAAGTGTGTTTCTCCAAATTGGCACACAACTTGTGTTGTCACAGGCTTTAGAGAAACTAAATAATATGGTGTAGGTGCTCTTCCCAACTTTGACTGAAGACCAATATTTCATGAAAATATACTACCATGAACGAGTTGGTGAAGGGCCGAAATATTTTGTTCAACCTCATGAAGGTTGTGTGGGAATTCTTCAACCCGAAAGGCATGATCAGCCATTCGAAAAGGCCCCCCTTGGATTTGAAGGCAGATTTCCACACATCAGAGGGTTCGATTGGCACCTGATGGTAATCAAACTTCAAGTCAATCTTGCTGAAATATTTTGCCCCTTTGATTTTTTCCAAAAGTTCATTGATATGTATGATTTGATACCTATTCCAAACTGTGATCTTATTAAATTCTCGATAGTCAATACAAAGCCTCTAGGTTTTGTTCTTCTTTTGTACCACACAATAGGGCTCCCATAGGGTGAGGAGCTTGGCCTACTATGACATTTATACAATGGATCCCAATTCTGCCTCTTGATTTCAACGTTCTCCAGAAAAAAGCGTTGGTAGATCATTCCATTGGGTAGCGACACACCTGGGGTCATATCGATGGAGTGATTTAATTGATAGTTTAGGGATACCCCTGTGGGCCAGGTGAAGATGTCTATGTACTCCTCCATGACCATGTCCAAATGTTGCTTCTGTGTGGAGGATACCTATTAGGAGGTTGTGGATGTGGTCACAATATTTCTCTTTACCTAAGGGAAAATCATAAGGAAGACAAATTTCCTGACCTGGAAATTGATCTTATTGCATTTTTTACCAGAGATCAAAGAAAAGGAAGTAGGAGGCACTACCTCTGGTATCCTATAAAAATTATGACCCAAAGTAATAATAACAAAATGAGGTCTGGATTCATATACAACATGAATTTTCCATAGGTATGGTTGACCTAATAAAAAATCACATAATTCAATAGGGGAAATGTTGGAAAATACCTCATCTGGAAAGGGATTGATCCTATAAGGCAAGCAACACTATTGGCTGACACGAAGATCTCTCCATTGGTGGACCCACCCAATGGTGTATGACTATTGTTGTGGAATTGTCAGCAACTTAAATCTCTTAATTACCTCGGATGAGGTTAAGTTATTTTGGCTCTGATTGTCAATGATGAACTGCACTGAAAAATCCTTTACCCACATCTACGAGTGGAAGAGGCGATCCCCCTCTTTTGGGTCCTCAAGTACCTCTTTTTGGAGTTTGGAGATGGCTACCGTCGCAGTGTTTTAAACCGAAATTATGACTTTCCGTTGTTTGGTTCTAGCTCAGAATTAGAGCATGCATCTATCTCTATGTCTTTTAGCTCGACCACCAGTGCCTGATTTACGCAACATTCGTTTGTGTTGTGAGTGGGAGTTTTATGGAACTCGCACCACTTATCGGTGTCCCTCTTCGCCTTCCCATTATTCTTGGTTTCTGAATTCGAGGAGTTGTCCTGGGGGGTTGCGGCGTGACTCTATCCTTTTCTCTATGGCTTGGGGGTGCCTTTCCTCTTCTTTGGGTTCGTAGACCCAAAGTCTCACTTATTCTACTTAAATTTATGCTCAATCTTGGCAACATAGAGGTATGTTGCACCAAGTGAGGAGATCTACAGGAACTCCATTTCCTCTTGAATGTATTTTCACAAGAAACTTCGGTACTTGGGCACCATATGCTGGGCATCATATGTTTTTCCAAATCTTTGATACCTAAATTTTTCCGCAGGGTATGGAAAATATTCATCATCTCATGCACATCTTGATACCTTTGCTGATGCAATGTCATTCATTGCATGTACCTATCCTCATAGCTCTCCAAAGGGTAATATTGTTCCTTAATGGTGTGTCAAAAAGAATTCCAAGTGGGTGCGACTGAAAATAATGAGGGCTCTCTCTCATTCCTTTCTTCACGGTAGGTTCCCCACCAGTTCTTGACATGGGGGGAAACTTTGAGGAGTGAAAAGGTAATATTTTCTCGATTGGAAAAATCATGAACCAAAAAATATACTTCCAATAGATTTAACCATCTATCTATGACATATGCATCTATCTGGCATTCAAATATGGGAATTTCAAAGTTGACTTGTACCTTGAAGGGAGTGGCACCTCTAAAGAGGTTTCCAGATGAATATGCATCGCCTCTAGGCATCCGTCGAAGGATCTAGACGAAGGTGTCCATCATCGCATTCCTTTGTCGTTCGAGGGCTTATTTGAGCAATATTTTGAAAGGATCTTTTGCTACCTCATATTTATTTTCTTTCACCATGGGAGGCCATTGGGGTTTGCAAGGCTATTCTTGCAAAGGTTCAACCAGTTCGAGCCCTGACTGCTTATACCTTGACCTTGTTGGGGACATGCAAAGAAAAACATAGAAAGATCAAACGACTCTGATACCATTGATCATGACTTATGTAGGAATGCAAAAAAATATATAAATAGAAATAAACACATAGATGCAACATAAATAAATTCTCATTTAATTAATATCAAAGAACTGTAATATGCTTACATACAGAATGGAAATAACTAGCTCAGGCAATGGTAGCTTATCTCTGAGAAGAGATGTGGCAGCTACATGCCTATGAACTATGTTAAAATGAAGCTCAATGGCCTTTTTATTATTGAACATCAAAGGGAGACCCTAAAAACCAAAAATGTAACCCTAGGAGATATAACACCAAGAGTTTATGGGTCCTGTTGGGGTTATTTAGGCAGACAACTTCTCGAGGTCATAACTTGGTCATATGATCTTTGTTTGGCGCATATAATACCTCGTTATAAATATCACTCTAATTACTACAATATTTGTGGCAAGCCTACTGGAGGCCTCAGAAAAACGTTCTTAAGGGGGTCAAAACATCTCAGAAAGTTTAGAACCCAAAAAATTGCTAAAATTACTAAAATGTGATTTAAACAATGGAACTCATGACATTGGCTCGAGGTCTAGGTGGAATAGGTAGGTGGCCACCGATATCCACCTAGATCATTCCTCCCCCCTTAGGAAGAAATGGTCCTCAATGCATGTATATCCTCCATGAGGTGATGAAATTTTTGTTGAACTTGGTCCCTGGTAAGCCACTTGCCATGGTGAGGGATTTGGTTGGCTTTGAAAACTTGATATAGCTAGATCCTCTGGTGTAATAATTCTTGATCTATGTGTCTATGATACTATTAGTTGTGGCATGTTTAATGTAGCTCGGGTTAAGCTTTGTTGGTGTCAATTGCTCAACAATTTCTAGTGTTAAATTTTGTTTTTTTTGTAAGCTTGGGAGGGCTACATCTTCATCTTGTCCAATATATCACCCTAATGTGTCCAACAATGGGGGACATTATGGTTGCAGCTGGTCCACATTGAAAACTGGGTGTAGGCCAATGAATGGTGGAATGTTGAGCTCAAAGAATTGTCCCATACCACCTTAGTGATGATGTAAGGCCTATATTGGAGTGGGAAAAGCTTGTAGTAGGCCTCAGAAAGGCACTCCTTATGCAAATGTAACCAAAATTTTTCACCCACCTAAAACTTGTGTGGCACCCAATGTTGGTCATAATGTTGTTTATACTTAGCATTTTCTTTGTCCAATATGTGATGGACCTATTGGTGGATGTGTTGAATGCATTCAATGAAGTTGTTAGCTTTATTGGCTTCGGACTGGACATGAGCCAAATCTGCTTGAGTAGATGCAAGTGTAATGGAAAATTTAGTGGGACATAGTGGCTATAATCTCGGTCCCACCTAAAAGGGGTTGTGTCCAGTTGAGCTGTGGAGAATTCTATTGTAGCTATGCTAGACATATAGGAGGCTTTTGTCCCATGTGCACGGATGCTTCGAGTTTCACATGTGCACGATCAAAATTTTGATGACCTTTGTCTGGCCATTAGTTTGGGGGTGGAAGGTCGTGGACTTAGTTAGATTGGTATCTAACAGCGACCAGAGGATTGACCAGAATGAACTTAGGAACATGTTGTCCCGATATGAGATAATGGATTGTGGAATCCCAAAGTATACCTGCACTCATTCAAAGAAAATTTTGGAAGTGGCTTATGCGGTAATACTCTTCTTGCAGGCGTCCATAATGGCCATCTTGGAGAGTTTGTCGACGACCATGAAAAAAAAATCATTTCCATGCTTGGTAGAAGGAAGGCCTGACATGTAATCCATGGATATGGATTCCTAGGGTCGTCCAAGAGTAGGAAGAGGAGTATATAGGCCTTTCTTCTTGATTGTAGGTTTGGAAATGTTGTAGGAAGTGCAGGATCTGATGTACTTCCTAACATCTTATCGAAGGTTTGGCCAATAAAAGTACTTTTGCAGCACTACCCTTTTCTACCCCAGAATGGTCAGCGACCAAACTGTAGTGCACCTCCCAAATCATCTTGGCATGCTTGCTTGAAGGAACACAGAGGTGTCCCATGTGGAATAATAATGCATCCTAGAGGTGAATGTATGGAACTTGTTTACCTTCTAGGATCATCTAATATGTGGTGCCGAATTTTGGATCACTCTTGTAAAGTTGTGGTCATTCTAAAGTCCTGTGCAACAAGATTTGAACATAGTGGTCAGCGCCATGACCAGTGGTTGGCTGAGGCAATCTGCAACATTATTAGTGTTGCCCTTCTTGTACTTAATGTTCAAATGGATTTTTGCAGGTATGTGGATCATTTATGATCGCGATCGTTCTAAAAATTTCCTTGTGTATGTATGAACTACAGGGGTTAGTGGTCTATGTGGATGGCTATTTCCTTCCCTAGAATGTAATTCTTCCACTATCGATAGGCCTGCACAATGGAATACATATCTTTGTCATAGGTGGGATAATTTCAGTCTGTCTAAAAGTGTCTCACTGTGATATGCCATTGGATTCCCTTGCTGAGTAAGAACTGCATCAATAGAATTTTCAGAGGCATCTGTCTCAATCTCAAATGGTTGTTGCAGGTCTAGTAATGTGAGAATGTAATATTCCAACATTAGCTTGCAGCTAATTGGAATATTGAATTTTGTTTTTATCACCTAGGAGTTGAATAAATGGGTAAGGAGGCCCATGCATATTAAAAACATGAATAAAATCCCTCATAATGTGAAAAGGAATCATCATAGGAGCTAGGTTCACACCCTCATGTGTAAAAAGGGTCATTTGCATGGGGAAAAGGTCAAGTTTGACCAAGTCAACAGCGCTGGGAGAGGAGGTGGAGAACACTTGGAGAGATAATGCAGTATGAATGGGAGGGATATTCCTTGGTGGAGGAAACACTAATGAGTGGGACCCATGGTGATAGGGCTTTAATTTGTTTAAAAGGAGGGCAAGGCAGGCATTGTCATTCATGATTTGGATTATTGATTTTATGGTCTGG